>JBBPCX010105744.1:0-22126 GCA_037974365.1 Hydrocynus forskahlii
TGAGAACATGGTCCGAACTCGAACAGACCCAACTGCAAAAAGTACTGCGCCTTTTTGCACTAATCCAGCTGCCGTAGCCAGCTGCGCTGTGCATTATGGGATGAGGAGACGTATTTGTTACAGTTAGCGCTTTAGCAACATAGCTAAACGTAGTGCTAACCATGGCAGCTCGCGGACAAACCGCGAGTTGTGAGGAGGTGCGGAGCCTCATCGAAATTTGGTCAGATGATCACATTAGGTCCCTACTTTCAAAAACACAGCAATATTTTGCTTATTTAGCAAACAGCTCAGGGAAAGGGGGGTTAATAGATCAGCAGAACAGTGCAGGGTTAAGGCAAATAAACTCCGCCAGCAGTACATCCAAGTGCGGGATGCACTTAATAAAACGGGCAGTTCGGGAAAGGAGAAATTTTCCCGCAAGTTAATTCTGACCAATCGAAAAGCAGTTTAGGAAATACGTTCAATGGCACATGTGGCCAACGAGTGACGTATATGTTGTCACGTGACTGCATTTTGGTTCGTTTCAACTGATTCGGACCAGCGCAATCAGTGTAGTATGAAAATGACCCAAAACGGCAGAAAAATGCTACAATGTATCATTTGTTGCCCTTGGTCCGGACCAAATGATCTGAACCACATATGTGAAAGCACCCTTACTCTGCATTTTGATGAATCGAGGTCTTCGTGTAATCCAATAAAAGTCTAATTTATTCGATATTTTCCTTCTATTTTGCTTTTTTCTTGACATGTGTACCGTTGTGTGCCACCTGCTTATCCCTTAGAAATAATACTTAAAGGTATTTTAATTAGCAAAAAGTGATGATATATATAATCGATTGAAAGAAGCTACAATTGCAACACGTCTCAGTATAATCACAAGACTCGTTTTTCATTCATACTCTGCAGCTCGAGCAAATGTGATCGGTAGTGAGGAGGGGATTCGGACACTAGTATGTTCGCTAACTTTGGTCTACAGCGGTGCAGTGCTAGCTGGAAAACTGGGCAGAGAGAATATGGGACCTATTGTACACAACATAGAAGAACAGAGATGTTGGTCAAATAAAAAGCTAGTAAAATTGGAGACTTTCTTACCAATTTCTGAAAACCCTCATTAGTCTACTGGGCCTTTTTTCCTCTTTTAACCCATTAAACACTAGACTTGATATTTATTTCTCACTTTTAAAGCTTATTACCTGGAAACCACCATTAAAATTGTAAGATTTGTTGCTGTTTAGCATATTTATATATGAAAATTAGTATTTGTATGTGTCACCTGGGTCTGTTTGAGGTACTCTTGCTCATAGACTTCGGCCAGACTCAGCTTGCTCTTCTCGTGGTCCAGAGTCAGTCTCTTTTTGTACTCGAACACCTCCTCTTTGGGCTTCTCCTTCCTCACAACATCATCCCACACCTGACATCAAACCACAGCATCGTCAAACACAGCACCGTCAAGCACAGCATCACAACGATCATCTCCGTTTTCCTGAGACAGAAGAATAGACACTACACACACCTGGTCCTTTATTCTCTGCTTGATGATGTCTTCAAGCTGCAGAGTCGTCTCCTCTGTGACTGCAGGAGCTTTAGGTAGAAAACGAATAGGAGTAAAAAAGTTAAGTATGCATTCACTGTGTTTTTTTTTAATATGAAATGACATTATCTTGCTCTTGACACAGTGCTGAACATAAAATGGTTATTCATTAATCATAAATAAAATAAAATTATAAAATAAAATAAAAATAAATTCCAATTATTCCCCTTACTAGAATTAAATAAAAAATATATTTTTGTTTACATTTCACCCACATAAGCAGTACCTAATTGTATATGCAGCTGGACGGCATCATGCTGACATTTTCATGATAGATTAATTTAAAATAATAATCATAATTAAACTGAATTGCATCTCTGTGAGTCTGGAGATTTACAGATACATTGATGATAAAGAATAAAGGCAGAGATTCAGCAGTTAAAGCCCTACTGCAGGGCAGCTAGAACGTTATAGTGCTTCACCCATCCTGGAGGCTTGATCGAAAGCCACATCTTCCTCCAGCATGCTGTTCTCGGGTCGCGTCTGTGCCGTCACTTCTCCGCTCAGCTGCCAGGGTTTCTCAGCTAAAGCGGCCTTCTCCAGCTCCCCGATCTTCTCCGCCATCTGTTTCACAACACAGCATTCCAGCACTGCTCAGAGACTTCTCCTGCCGTTCCAAATTTTTAAACCACCATCCTCAACAAAACAACCTCATTTAATGCAGATAAATACAGGATAATATGATTCTGATGGGATGCCATTACTCTACGACTTCATAGGCTTTTAAAGAATTTGTAACAAATACAAAAGAAGAAATGTATCCAGAAGGATGAACAGATCTCCAGATAACAGAGAAAGCTGCACAGTATTACAAACAAAGCTATTATTAAATTCATATCAATAGTGCCTGCTATTCAGCAAATATTTTAATGGGAAATTACTATAAAGAGACAATTACTTGTATTATTTACCATGAAACAGCTTCTTATTCCTCCCCAAAACTTTAAATTTGTAAAATAATACATCTAACATTCATTCCTTTAGTGACACAGCATTTGTAAAGCTATGACACCTACATAAGCCTGTTATGACAGCTCTAACATTTATAAAGACTTATTCAGGCAAATGTCAGCTCTCATAAAGGCTGTTTTAGTCCATTTTTATGTCATTTCTCTGGCCTCAGTTGTTGTGACAGGTTTACTGCAGCCCTATGAATGATGCCTTTCAAGACAAATGTCACTATCTCTATTAATATCTAGTTTTCTGTATTTTAACTGACATTGTGTCATAACTGCATAAAGTAAGATCAATATGAGAAGCGTTTCCATACTCAAGAATGGCTGTGTAATCACCAAAACCAATACAAACCTTTTCCTGCCTTTTTTCAAAGGATGACTGGGAGTCTGCTTTAGCGGTGGATTTGGGCTTTCCGCCCAGAATCTCTTGCACATCCTCCCCTTCGCTGTCACTCTCACTGGGGAGGTCAAACGTTACCCTCCGCAAAGCGTCTCTGGCCTTCTGGCCCTCAGCATCACCCCTGAACCAAACAGAAATCACACAGGCTTACACAAGTGCCAAAAACAGGACTGTCTCTCTCCCTGTCTCTCTCTCTCTCTCTCTCTTGCTCTGTCTCGCTCTTTCTCACACAAACACACATACCACAGAAAAGATCTTCTATATGCAATATGTAACCCTTAGCTGTGCGTGTTTTCTTTTGTATATTAAAAGAAAACTCATTAATGTGACAAGTGATTCAAAACTTATGAACATTTGGCTCCATTTAATTAAATAAAGCTACGATCTGAGTTTTGGCTTTCAGTTCATAGTTCTTGGTTTTTAATGTGTACATTGTATTTGCTGTGGCTTGGTCTCCACCATTTGTAAATTATGTGTGTAGCACTTTCAGCAGGAGAATCTGACAAATCACTCATGACGGTCATGACTACTCAATAAAAAAAATGTACAATTTCTAATTTAATGAATCTGCTTTGGGATTACTTTGCACTCATAATGATTCTGTAGTCATTTTAAAGCCATGTTGAGCAGTTTAAACACTCTCCGCAAGGGGGAGATACAAGTCACATGTGTTCATCACTGAAAGGGAGGAAAAACACGTGCTCGCACACACACACACACACACACACACACACACACACACACACACACACACACACGCACGCGCGCGCAGAGGCACACACACAGACACCTTAGAAAAGCTCTCCTATCAAAACTCAAGTCTCCTACTCCATATCCATGTCCTCTTCATCCTCATAGTCTTCATCAGTCTCTCCAGCCTCTTCATCGTCAGGCGCTGATTCTACTTCCTCTCCTGGGGTGGGTTCATCAGTCTCTTCTTCCATAAAGTAGTCTTTGTATTTCACATCTCTGGAGCTCTTTGGCTGTAAAAGAATAACACACAGGATAAGCGACTGAATCCATTTCCTTCAGAAACCCTCTGGATTTAAAGTTTTTTTTCTATCCAATTCAGTCATCAGCAAATCCACCTGCTACGCTAAAACTAGCAGGTGCTGGGGGGCAGAGGTGAAGATGAATACATGGTTCCTCCGAGTCTCTTAAAGCTCCACCACATCTTTTCAAATTGCCGGTTCCGATAACATACACTGGCCAGGGCTGTCACTGCACTGAGGAAGGTCATCCTACATCAAACTCGCGACCTCCTGATAACAAAGCCGGTGCTTAGACAGTCAAAACATTTGTGCTTATTGCTTGGTTACACATCAAACAATTATTATTATCATTATTTACCCTCACCTGCTCTGAACAACGTCACAGTTTCCAAATAAAGAGCAGAAACTAAGACCATCTAAACGGTCTAGAATGATAAATGGAGAAGACTATACACATCAAGCACTAACACTGAAATCACAATAAAAAAAAAAGAAAATCAAGAACATTTTATGTTTCAAACGTGGTACTTGAAAATGGTATTCTCAAAACAGTCTCAATGTAATATTTATATAATATTTATTCTAGTAATTTGTGCCCAAAACCTATGACATATTAGACAAAACGAAACTAATGACTATTTTATAATATGTAACTCTTAGGTGTACATGTTGTCTTTTCTATATAAAAAGAAAGATTGTTTATGTGGTAAGTGACTGACCAGTTGTGCTTATTTAAATAATGCTTAATCCTTTTGGTTTTCAGGTCATAACTCTTGCAGTTTCCATTGTTTGCAAACTATATATATAACTCTCGATTAGATCATCTACTAAAACAATACATTGGAGCAGTAACGATTACTTAATGATTTTTTTAAAATTCAAATTTACATTCTTGATGAATTTGCTGAGGGACTACTTTGCATTCTGAATAATCTGTCAGTCATTATAAAGCCATGCTGAGCAGTCTACACACTCTCCACAAGGGGAAGTCACATATGTGCAACACTGCAGGATGACACAAATGTTGACTGTAGCTACAAATGTCAAGTGCACTAAGTAGTGCTGCACAATATATTGTCTCCTAATTGTTATCACGATATTAGTCTCTGTAATACTGATATCAAAGAAGGCTGCAGTATGCAAAAGAACCTCTAACCAATCACAGTGTTTCTGACAGGGCGACCAATCAGCTCCAGGGGAGTTACAGGGAGACCTCTGATGAATTGAGGTCTTCATGTGATCCAAAATAAATCTAATTATTTTAAAGTTTTACCATTAAAGGTGTTGGAGAATTGGCGCATGAATGGGTGGGGCTAAATTTTATATATTTAATAATTAAATTTGTTAGGTTTGTGACATCAAAACCCATGATTTCAAAACGGGTGTTTTTGTAGCTCACTTTACAAATATGTACTGTATGGATGAGGAAACAATGTACCAATCAAAACAATTTTTACAGACTTTAAGCCTTTCATTTCAGGAAACTGATGATATGGGCCCTTTAATATCTTAAAAGAAATCACAATATGTAGCAGTAAAATCTCAAGACTGAAATGATGTCCATATCGTGCAGTTCTAAAATGAAGTAAAATGCATTTCTTCAGTAATAAGTTCAGTGTGCACGGTTGCTCTGTCATTAAAAAGAAACATTTCTTTACTGGAATACTAATATAATCCATGGAGACAGCCCACGGATGTAAATATGCAAATGTAAATATGCAAATGTAATCACTCATTTCATTCCACTGTTTAATAACAGCTCCATCACCTTTTTCTGAGTCTTTGATGTTGCTGGCTTATCAAAGTCCAGCTCCTCCTCTTCATCTGAAGGCAACTCCTGAAAGTAGTCTATTTCCTCACCCATGCTTTCCTTCCCTTCTTTTTTGTCCATGTCATCCAGGAAAGCCTCCATCTCTGAAAGTTTAAAAAACTTGTCGTCCACTTCTGACACAGTCCTTGATTTGGGAGACTTGATTGCTGTGTTCTTCTTTTGCTTGGCCTGTTTCTCTAATTTATCTACATCGAAATCGATATCAGAGTCTTCATCAGAAAAGTCGTCTTCCTCATCAGCTATATCGGACTTGGGTTTGAGTCTATTTTCTTTATCATCATCACTACTCTCGTCCTCCTCATCATCTTCATTCTCTTCTTTCTCCTCCTCCACTTCATCACCATCCTCCTCCTCCTCTTCCAAATCCTTGTTATTGTCATCATGATCATCATCCTCACTTCCCTCTTCATCCTCTTCAGATGCAAGAACAGTCAGAGTGTCATCCTGGACTGCCTGGTCCACAGCCTTCTCAAAGTGAGTCAGCACGGCACTGTTCTGAAGCTCCAGCTCCTGCCAAATCTGCTCCTCATCGAAGTTCTCCACCATCAGCTGATCCAGCGGACTGCCCTTACAGCCATCCAGCTTCTGGGCCTTGTGCAAGTCATACAGAGTCTTTGTGAGGGAGGTGAAGTCGGCTGCCAAGGCATCCTGTGCACTGTGGTGGAGAGAGAGAGACATATATAAATATACACAAGTATAAGAAGCAGGTATAAAGACACAGTGCTTAGTACTTATACTCTCACTTATTACTTCACTTAGTACTTATTCCCTCAAGCCTTTGAAGTACACATCTCAAACTTCACACACCATACACACGCCACGCCACCATACCATACATAGAACACACACCACACCATACCATACCATACCATACATAGAACACACACCACACACACAGCATGCACTCACATACACCACTTACATCTTATACACACACACGCCATACATTATACCACACATACCATACCATACCATACACATACCATACCCACACACACCACACACACAACCCTGCTAATAAGTGTCAGATCAGATCAGCCTGATATTCACTCACGACCGTTTGTGTATTAAAAGTGACTGTTATGTTTCCACTCACCGTAGAAACAGCTCAGGCTGCTCAGTGTTTCTCGCTAAAATCTCCAAACACGTTTCCAATGTGTGCGCCGCCATCGCTGCTCCTGCCGGAGACTCCACACACGTGAACGAACCGATTCCTTCAAACCGGTTCTTTTGAATGACTCAATAGAATCGATTCACACGTCCAAACTGAATCCAACGATGTACGTGATTGTTGCAGATTATTAAAACAGCGAAATAGCCAACTTTCACATTAAACGTTCAGAGAAATAGTCATGGAACTGAAAGTTAATGTATGCAGCAGCAAAGTTGGAAGCATGGGCTTGTCCAAAATGTCTTGGTATACCGGAGCATTAAGATTGCCCTTCACTGGATGTAAGGGGCCTGGTCCAAACCCTGAAAAACTTGTGTCCCAATACTTTTGTTCATGTAGTGTGTAAAAGTGTGGTTCGTTTGTGTTCATTTGACTGCTGAATCAGAGATTTTGATTCTTCGAAATAATTACTTCGGTGAACCGAATCAAGCCGTCCGGTTCACTTGGAAGCAGAACTGAACTCAGAGCGTTCTGCAAGGTCTTCAAATTCATTCAACATTTAAAGTTTCATATTTCATATAGACCAAATTAAACACATATATTAAATAATATCAACGCTTTCAAAGTTCATTTCTCGTAATCTCTCTCAGTCCTGATATTTATAGAACCTGTTATTTATTAAAATAAAGCTTTTATTTTGAAAACACAAAAATGGCGGCCTCCTTGCTGAAGGTTGTAGGTAAATAAAGAGAAGAAATCTTTTGAATTTCAAACAAAACGCTTTAAACTGCACCTTTTTACGATTTATAGCGTTTTATGAGACTTTTGTCAGTGTGTTTTCCTGGTTTTTGTTTTCCATTTGTGAAACTAAATGGAGACTAAATGGTCTGATGGATTGAAACAGATTTCACTTTTTTTTAATTACTAAATGTTCAAGAGTTTCTGTACTAAATCTGTTTTAAAAAACGGGAAATTCAGATATAAGCAAAGAAACTGATTGTGAAACTGAGAGAAACTTAACAGAGTCAGAACTGTTCACAGCGGTGGTAAGTGGAAGCAAACGTCTGAAGAGTTTACTGCCTCCAGTATCCTCTTCATAGAAACCTCTTGCCTGAAATGCCAGTCTGAAGCCCGATACATTGTTTTAAGCTGGTTTTGTTTGAAGGTTTGGCCTAAAACATATTTTTTAAAATTCCATTCAGGCCAGTGGATATATTATTTCTTATAAACACTTAGAAGATGAATGGGGACTCACTAGTGGGTTTGAAGAGGAGAGGAAATGAAATGGCTGTTTTTGTGTAGCAGACATCCCAAGTTCTGATCACCACTGGAAAGAAGTGCGAGTCATTAAATTTCGTTACAATGAACCATTTCAGATTGCTCTTTATTGTCAATAATGACTATATTTACAGTTCAATCATTTAGTTATACAGATTTTTTTAATGGTGTGATTCCTATTCAGAGCATGGCCCCTGTTACAACGCACAGCAGTTTGTACTCTTATATATAAGGAATGGTGACTCATTTAAAAATTAATAGTCAGAATAAAAATATTTGATGCTTCATGGCACCACTAACTGACCAAAGTTTGTCAGTGCCAATTTAGAAACATATATGTTGTGTTGTTTTGGACACACATTTCTGAGCTGAAACAGTCGGAATCAATATGTCAGCATTACTCTGTGAAAATGAATATAAAGATATAAATACCTTGAATGTTTTACTACACATCAGCAAACTAAATTTAGTTTTGCAGTGACCAAACCTTTCAGAAAAAGTCAAATATTTGCCAGTACTATCCGTTTGGTTTTAGTACCCATCCCACTGAACACAAGCTGCTAAATATACATAGTGAATACAAGCTCACAATCACTTTCCTACTGAATATATATTCTCACCTTTTTACTTCATGACTAGAAACTCATGTTTGCACTTTCTTGCAGCGACATGTCTCTCAAGATGTGCCCACCCCTGCTCCCCAGCAGTCAGGATGTTCTCCTCATCCATAGCCATGAGACAGGGTGTTCCCCCAACCTTGTGGAAGTTGGGCAGGCTGAATCATGTGGCCATCGCCGTTCCTGACCTGCAGAAAGCTTCTGCCCTCTACCGAGATGTGCTCGGGGCCCAGGTGAGCGATGTCACACCTTTACCTGAACACGGCGTTTATACTGTGTTTGTGGAGTTGGGCAACACAAAACTGGAGCTTTTGCATCCTCTGGGTGAGAAAAGTCCCATCGCGGGTTTCCTGCAGAAGAACAAGGCTGGAGGGATGCACCACATCTGCATAGAGGTGAGCAAGTTACTGACCAGATGTTAAATAACTTCCACATGTGAATCCCAATAAAAAGGAACATATTCTAAAATAGGAACAGTAATATATTTCTTGCATATTTGCAACCTTTACCAGTCAGCTGATTTGCACTGTATTGTAATGAGTTTGTTGTTTTTGGTTGTAGGTCGATGACATAAACGCAGCGGTAGCAGATTTGAAGGCAAAGAACATCAGGCTCCTCTCTCCAGAGCCGCGGATTGGAGCCCATGGAAAACCTGTGATGTTTCTTCACCCTAAAGACTTTGATGGTGTTCTTGTGGAAATAGAGCAAGCATAAGGTCCACAACAACAAACCCTCTACAAGAGAGTGAAATGACATCATTATCAATGTCTGAGGGACAAAAATAACTATAAGGTGAAGGTCAATGTAACACATGAAAGGAAACTGAATGATTTTTTTCCTTTGGTCTTTCATATATTGTGTGATATTTGTGTGTTTATGAAATTCTGTAGTGACTTTACTTATCTAATTTAAGTAAATCCTATACTATATGATTGTAATATTAAAATGAACATGTCTGCTTTTTGTGCAAACACTAATAAAGATTCTGACCTGTAATCAACATGAATTTCAATAAAGGTGCCAATGGAAAATATCAGATTCATTAGTAATATGTGCACTCCATGAATACATTTTTCAGAAGTTTGTACCAGTGAATCTGTTGTTGAATCCATCATTAATTTTACCATTTTTTACATTTGAGAGTTCAATATTTTTCTCACATTCTCGCTCCTCCTTGCTTAGAATGCAACAGGCCTCACGTTAAAGACTGATATACGTAAATATGCTCTGTTCTGATTGGCTTGAATGGAAAGGGCTAAACTGTTGCAGGCTGAATAGGTGGATATATGTAAATGAGCTGAATTTTGTGACATCACAAGAACAATGATTTCAAAACAAAAACTAGATTTTTTCACTATACGGGCCCTTTAAATTTTGAATTTGAGTTGTCAAGCAGTGATGGTATCAGTTACTGACTCTGCCACAGATCATCAGTGCTTTTGCAGTGATTAAATAGGTTGATAATTTGGGAGAAAATGTATGGTTTTATACAGAAAAGTCATCTACATTTCATGTGTTCATGTTTTTTGTTTTTTTGTTTTTCCTGAAAGGATGGTTTTCTTTAGTAGACAAACATTCTTAAGATGTTTCATTTCACATTTTCAATTATGCTAAACACAATTCCAGTCATTGAGTATAAACCAAATTCTGGTGTTCACTCCCAACCAAACTGAGTCAAAATGCCTTGTAAGAAGAGTGGTCTTGATGAAAGGTTGCTGCGGACAGACTTTCACCGCTCTGTCCAGCAAATGGACGTATTACTGAGCAAAAACCTGGACCATCTCCATCTCTCCACTGTCTATCCTTCTGCGTCTTGCGCCTTAAATCCTTTTCCTTTGGACCCAGCTGGACGAGGGAGATTAGAGCGGATGTTTGTGGGCTGCCAGTTTTCTCTGCGTGTGGTCTCTGCAGTCCCGTCTGAAGTTTGCCCCGTTAGAGGAGTGAAAAGGGTCTGTTTAGCAGCTTTAAACCGTCTTTGACATTTCGGGAGGTTTTTGGCAGCCTGAAAAGGAGGAAGTTCTCTGGAATTCTGACTCGGATTCCCTAAGACTGTTTTAGTAATTCTCTAAAACTCCACGCCAGTCTAACCAGCTATTTGGTGACTTATAAGCAAACCTTGGACATAACGTATAATGTATAATTAAGATGCATTATTCACTTATGGCACTAGATGTATCAAAGTATTTTCTTGCACATTTTCAGCGATTATTCAACATGATCTAATAATGATTCAAATTAGTCATTTTGAGTGATTATACATGCATTATATATACATAACCATTTGGAAAAATGGTAAAGAAGTCTTAGAAATTTCATAGAGCTAATTATTTTCTACATTATTCTCAGTGTTATTCAGATCTACAGCTACCAACTTGGCTCCAGGGGATCGATGGCATCGCAGATTTTAGTCCTAATTAGAGTGTAACACAACTGGTCCAGGTAGCTGATGTGTTCAGTTGCATTATAGAAGTAATGATGATTGGGCGAGAAAGGATGGGGCGGTGTCCAGCATGGCAGAGGACTGATATAATAAGAAATATTTTACTGCAGTTAAGCGCTCTAGGAAATGTTCCTTTTTCAGCCTTACTCATTAATGTACACTTCCATAATAGAGTAATTTTATTACAGAAATGTAACTGAAAAGGGATGAGTACAGGGTAATTCCACAAACACTTTTGCACAGTGCAGTAGTTATTTGAGTTTGGTGTGAAATTATTAATTGTTGAGAATCTTACCAAACCGAATTTTCTTTCAATGGTGGAGCATGGAACTAGGTGTCACAGTTTCTACAATGTGGATATAACCATTTAAATTGTCTCTGAATGCACCAGTGAATGCATTCTCTGAGTGTTTACATCAAATGTTAATGATGGTAAAATAGTGGCAAGTCTGAATGAAATCACTATTGTCCTTCAAAACACCCTTCATGTATCCCTTAACCATTGATGGATTTTAAAATTGTGGTTTAGCCGAAAGTTCATAAGTCAGTGTTTCAGACATCACGCAGTGCATTCATAACGTTTTGTGTAAAAACTTTCTGTGAGGGAGCTTTTAGATTGAGACATCTGGCTCCATTCACCACCACCATGGGGCATTACACTCCAAACCCACTCCGAATGACTTTGTTATGCATTTAATGATACAGAAACAATGAAACAAGCTATAAAATTGCCAATTAAATCTCTACCTTTTGAATCTCAAGTTCATATCTCAACTTATACTGTCTGGTGTCTATTTTGTGATACACTATATGAACAAAAGTATTGGGACGCCTGACCATAACACGTGGACTTTAATGACATTGTATTCAAATCCACACACTTTAAGATGGAGTTGGTCCCCCTTTACAGATAGAACAGCTTCCACTCTTCTTGGAAGACTTTCCAGAAGATTCTGGAGTTTCTGTGGGAATTTGTGCCCTTTCATTCTGTAGAACCTTCATGAGGTCAGATGTTGGACAAGAAGGCCTGGCTCGCAATATAATACTTTTGTCCTTATAATGTAGATGAATATGAACTAAATAAGTTATTCATTAATAAAATTACAGTGGATATGACAAATGATCACATGCTTTTGAATGGTGATGTAAACATTATAGAGCTTCTCAGCCTGATCTTTCTATACATCCGAGCAAGTCATGAATGTAAAGGTCCAGTGAGTGGGGTTTTCCTTTAGAGCCTCATAAAGGAAACAGTTATTATCTAATGATTACAGGGTAAGGGGTATATATAGGATTACGAGGACTGATGTTATGCAGGCCCACACTGGAGCTTAAGCTTGTCACACTGCTAAAAGAAATCTGAAAATCAAAACTGGATTAATCTTTTGGCGAGAATAGTTGGACAGTATTTAGGTTGGTTCCAGTGTCCCGGGGCAGCCGGCCTAATTGCAGAGGTTTTCAAGCGGCCTGTCCACTATTATCTGCGGCCTTACAGGCTGGTTTGATTGCTTTGGTGCCGCGAGATGAGATTTTCCTCATTTCAGCCGGCGTAAAGTGGTGCGAAATAAAGACTGGGGCTATGTTCTGCACGGATATGCCTACAGCCCTTCCTAATCTTATTAGTCACACTGTTTCCGTAAATACTGCTGCAGCGATGTGTTGATTACTTCCTGTCTCTGCTGATGTCTATCAGTAATAATATCTCCTTTTGCTCTGCAGCTGGGCAAATTGCACCGCAGCCGCCGGTTCCCCTGGCTGTCATCTAGTGAGAGCAAATTAAATTTAAACATGGAAAAAAGTTGATTCTTGCTTGGCTTTTATAAAAGCTGGATACAATCTGCATGTAGTTGTCGGAGGAAAGCCGCGTGTCTGTAAATGGAAACTTTTACAGGAGTACTTTGAATGGAAGTTAATGGAAAAAAGTCATATCGGACCTATAGAGCAGGATTAGAGTGCTGTAGAATCAAGATGTGATACATAAAACACTGAAAATGGAATCCATCCATCATCTTGAGTTGCTTATCCTCAGCCAGGGTCACAGGGAAGTGTGGGGTGCTGGAGCTGAAACCACTTTTAACTTTTAACTAGTAAACTACAGCAGTAATTTTATTTATTAATTTATAGTACTTGTATCCATCTTTCTTACTGACTACTGCATTGACCACTACATCACTGCAACTTTCAATCATGGGTTTGAAGTATAAAGAACCTCCACATAATGTATAAATTAACTATTAAATTGGTAAAGAACCTTTCCATTATGTCATTACATTAGGGTTCCTCACAAACACAAGCATGGGCCAAAGAAAAAGGGTTCTCCTACAACGGAAAACGGTTCAGTTGTCCTTTAATAAAGGCCGTGGTTCTGTTTGTCAACTCCAAGATCCACGTGAATGGATGAATGCAGGTAGGGTGCTTCATCTGGTCGAACGGTTCTTCTCTATGGTTGAATACCTGCTTGCAGTGGTATTTTAAAGAACCTTTTAAAAACGAGTTCAGTATGGCACCAAAAAGGGCCTCTGCTAAAGAACCTTTATTTGGTACCATAAAAAGTATAAGGCATTACTCAAAGAACACCACAGTTTATATAAATGATTATAAATGAATGTCATATAAAATTGAAGGCAAGTAGGGACATCTGCGTCGTTAAAAAATGGACAAATTTTGCAAAAACAGCAGAATTGCAATTACAGAGCTGATAGATGCCCTTATTTGGAACACCTTGCACAGAAGAGTGATTGTAAAGTGGCGTTCATTATCAAAAGAAGCAGACGGAGGGATTTGCAGCTGTAATACACAGGCACACATTTCCATGAGATAATGCGCATTTCTAATGAAACTCAACTCTAATGGGCCCAGATTTGTATTCGTCCTGTGTCTGTTTTTTGCATATTACTGCCAATGGGAGGAAAAGATTATATGCTTGATGACAAGGCAGAGTAAATCTCTTGTTTGGTTACATAATGTCATTCAGTGACTGTGAGGCTCAGAACGAGGGATGCATTAGGGCAAATTAGGAGCGTACAATCAGTGTCCTCCGTAAAAGGGGGTCATTATTCTGCTTTGTTGTTTTTCTTCTGTCCGTTCTGAATGAGACTATCACCTCTTACCTGGCTGGTGTGGGTCATTACGGATAAAGAGTAATGGGACACTAATTTGAATTCCTAGACGAGGCCTAATCACAGACGCCTCGGTGTAGTTCTTCGACTGGTGGTGGGAATGGTAATTAAATGCAGAATTTCTGCAGGAAACCAACCACAGTTGAGCCGTATTAATTTGCTGATTAATAATAGATGTGAACAGAATAGAAAATGCAGGCTGTGTGTGTCACATACCACCCCAAACCCCACCCCACCCCACACACACACACTCCCACCCCCACGCACTCGACACCCTCTGTCTTATTATCTGGCTAATAAGAAGGAATTGATTACTAGAAGGGGCACAATATAAATAAATATTAATAAATAACCTTGGTTGGGGCCATAATGCCTACATTCTTTTACACTCAATTTAAAACTGCATTTTTTTAAATGAAAAATGAAACCTAATTTAACCATTTGCACATCTTTCCTGGTTTCCAGCCTTTTATGTTAAATTTAGATATAAGAAAAGATAACTTTTCTGGTTCACAACATATTAGAGATGTGTTGAGTCTAAAATATATATATTTTTAAAACTGATTCGTGGTGGAGGGATGCAGGGTGTTGTGAGGCAAAATAGTCCCCAAAGAAAACTGATTTACTTCAGATTTGCCACTATTTTATTATCATCAACAATTCATATAAGCACACAGAAGACATGTGGAGCTCCACTGGTGAGTTTAGAGAGAAAATATAATCGATTTATTTGTGTTGTTGACATAGATCATTTCTCTACAATGAACCATTTCCCCACTCTGAAGATGGAACTTTGGTTCCATCTTAATGATTAAATTGATCAGAAATGAAAAAATGATAGCATTCTCCTTTAAAACAATATAAACTTAATTAAATTTTAAATTAAACGTATTAAACTCATGAATATATTAACCTCATAAATATCCATAAGTATACAATCAAATACAATATCATGCACTACAACACAATGTCAACAATATGTTGGTGTGTATATACACCAAATACACACATCACGTATATTTTATTAATTTAAAAAATATTTTTTGATTACCACACAAACAAGTGTTTCTCCTTATTCATGTTCTGGGGCAACACGATTATTATTATTTTTTCCTCCACCCGTTTTTCAACAGGTCACGCCCTCCCACGCTGGGATTGGCTACGGTTACAGAACTCCGCCGTTTTAGAACGCCATAGACCCGCCTACTTACTCTACGGCAAATTCGGACTAGCCAATCACGGTGCAGAATGGGCGCGGCCTATGCCCAATACGGGTGTCGAAAAACACACCTCTTCTCGGAGCACATCGCTGGGAGCAGCAGGAGAGGCGGCAGCAAGGTCTCCTCCTTAAGGCAGTGCGGAGGTGTTTTTATTTCATTTCTCAAGATTTACAGAAGCAGCCACGTTCCTACAGGTACTGCACCCTTCATTCATCTCTGCGCTAAAGCTCGGGGGTCCTTTATAACACCAGAATCGCCTCGTTTTCCGAGACTGAGGAGGATTTTTCTTCCAAAGCTATGTTCATCCAGGGTTAGTCATATACAGATACTAGGGCTGCAGAATATATCGTCTGTTTAACATTATCACAGGATCAGCCTCTGCAAAAGTGATATCGCAGGTGCACTATGCAAATGAGAATCTAACTAATCACAGTGTTTCTGTGACCAAACACAGCTCCAGGTGAGTTACTGGGTGTTCTGATGAATTGAGTTCTTAATGTAATCTAATAAAAGTCTATTTTTAACCATTAAGATGTTGGGGAATCTGTGCATGAATAGGTTAGCCTGCTGCAGCCAGAATAAGAAGATATATTTAAATGTGTTTTGTGATGTCACAAAAACTGTGGTTTGAAAATGGACTGTTTTTGTAGCTTATTTTCCATAAATGAACTGTGTGGATGAGGGGGTGAATGTACCATTTGAAACAATATTTGCAGACTTTAAACCTTTTTAATTCCAGAAAAGTGCTGATATGAATCCTGTAATGTATTGATCGCAATCACAATATGGAGCAGTAAAATTGCAAATCTGATATTTTGTCCATATTGTGCAGCCCTAGAAGGTACCACTGGTTGTTTTTTCTGTGAATTTGACATTCACACAAAAGCAAAAGCAAGATGTACTGGAAATGTCTTTTTGGCGAGAGTTGGAGTAGATTACTTTTAATAATAATAGCTGACAATGATTCTATTAGCTGTAAACACTTAATTTTGCTCCCGATGGGTTGCTGTCACTCTTATTTACTTATAAAGGCCTAAAAAAATGTGCATTGGTTATAATGTAGTAAGCTATACTTTAGAGAAGAAATAAGCAGTGATCCAAGGAGCTCATGATTCGGAATCCTTGTTAAACTGAACAGCATGTTTCACATCAGGCTTGGACTCATTTCTGTTTGATGTGTGTGAATAATAACTGCTCCTCTCCCATTATGGATGAACTGATTTTAAATCAGCAGGATCATAACTCATAACAGCAGCATATCAAACATGCTGACACATGCACACACACACACACACAAAGAGCTTCTTTTTCTGTCTGAATCTGAATGAGTTTTGAGGAGAGAAAGATGCTGTATGAGCCGCACCTTCCATCCCTTTCCAATGACCGCGCAGCTCTTTGCTGCAGTAAAGCAAAGTCGAAGTAACAGATAAACAAACGTATAGGTCTTCTAGAGAAAAAGAGAAATGGAAAAAGTTATCCTCGTGAGAGAAAAAGGGGTTTGGAGACAAGGGACGGAGAAAAGAGAGAGAAGGAGGGTGGCGAGTGAGAGAGAAAAAGATAGAGAGAGAGAGAGAAAACACAGAGGAAAAAAACATGCCCAGAGGGAAGCAGAGAGAGAGAGAGAAAGAGAGAGTGTGTGTGTGTGTGTGTGTGTGAGAGAGAGAGAGAGAGAGAGAGAGAGAGAGAATGGGTGTGGGTGGGGGGTGAGAAAGAGGAAAGATGGAACTAGAGGAGGAGAGAGGAACGATGGAAGCACAAAGAGAGAGTTACGGAAAAGACAGAAGCAATGAGATAGAGGGAGGGAGAGGGGAAAGGTAGAAGCAGACAGAGGGAGAGAGAGAGAGAGAGAGAGAGAGAGAGAGGAAAGGTGGAAACAGAGGAAGAGGCAAAACGGGTGGAAGCAGAAAGTAAGATGAATAGGGTAGAAGCAGAGAGAGATAGAGAGAGAGGAAGAGAGAGAGAGACAGAGAAAGAGAGAGAGCGAGAGAGAGACAGAGTGAGAGAGAGAGAGACAGAGAGAGAGATAGATAGATAGATAGAGAGAGAGAGATAGATAGATAGAGAGAGAGAGAGAGAGAGAGATGCCTACTGAGGAGGCTGTAAAGCTACATGCTGCTGGAACTCTGTCCCACAGGGTTTATATGTCTCTGCGACAACGTCCTAATGTTAACTTAACCAAGCTAACCCAACCCCATAAACCCCGCCCATCCTGACCCTGCCCACTCTTAGCCCCACCCACACTCGATACGCCGCTCTGCAGGACTCCGGGTGCTGAAGGACAAACACAGAGTCACATGAGCGCGCAGGGCTGTTATTCATGCACCAGAGGGAGAATTTTAAATTGGACTCTTGTGAGAGACAAGGAGAGAGGGAATGAGGCGTAGAGAGTAAGAAAGAGTCAAAAAGAGCGAGAGGGAAAAGGGAAAGAAAGATAAATAGAGAAGGGATAAGAGAGAGATGGGAGAAAATTAGAGAGAGAATAAAGGAATGAGATATGGAGGGGAGAAGAGGGAGAGAGAAAAGTGAAGAGAGAGATAGAGAGAGAGAACGAGGGATAGAGAGTAAGGAAGAGAGACAGTGAAAGAAGAGGGGGAAGATAAGAAAAGAGGGACAGGAGAGAGGAAGAGAGTGAAAGAACTAGAGATAGAGAAAGAAAAGAGGCGGACAGATACAGTAAGAAGGAGAAGAGAAAGAACGAAAGACAGAGAAGAAAGAAGGAGATTAGAAAAGAGGGACAGAGAGAGAGCAGAAAAATAGAGATAAAGAGAGGCAGACAGTTAGAAAGAGGGAGAAGAAAGTCAATGGAAAAATAGAGAGGAGAGAGATAGCACGAAAGAGGAGAACAATATGAGGGAATGAGGGATAGAAGGAAAGAGGTGGGCAGAAAAAGGAAGACTGAAAGTTATAGAGAGGAAGAGAAAGAAGGAATAAGAATGAAGAGAGATATTAGGATGGAAAGAGACAGAGGAAGAGATTAAGAAGGAAAAAGAGAGAGAGATACAGCGAGAGAGAGAGAGAGCATCAGGTGTTTTGTTTTTAGATGGTTTTCTGCACCTTGTAAAAACTGGGCAAAACGGTCTTTGAGTTTTCTGTACCATAAATAAAACAAAGCAGTGATTCTTGAGAGGCCGAGTGTTACAGTGATTTATCACAGATTAGTAGTTTATTAGTGGAAACCCCCTTTTCTGTGATAAAATCACTATAAAGCACAACCCCAGCAGTCCTACTGCTTTTATAAGACAACAGAAAAATAAAATATGATCAAACACACAGTCTTTCATTTATTAATGGTATTTATTATTCATAATTGCAGTTAACAATTCCTCTGTGCAGAAATGTAGTTTGCTTAGAGCAAGTTTAGGAATGCTGCAGCCCAATTCGTAATTTCAACATTGATCCACACTCATTTCCCCACCACTGATAAGGTATAAGATCAGGACCAGGAATAGGCCCAATCAATCCCACAGCTTTTGTGAATTTCCCTCTGGGATGAAAAAGGTATCCATCCATCCATCCAGCCAGCCATCCATCCATCCCTCCATCCATCCATCCATCCATCTATCTTTATTTTGATAGTACTTTATTTTTTTCCTATGTATTCTTTTATTTCTTTAATTTTTTTACTTCCTACAATTTTTTAAAATGTTATTTTTCTTTATTTTTTACACCCCCCTGAAAAATAAACAAACAAATAAATAAATAAAAATAAAAACAAATAGGTAAATAAAAATTAAAGAAACAATAGCAGTAGTTACAATAAATAAGAATTAAACAAAAATTGTTGTTTAAAATAACTAATAATACCAAATGAAAGGATGATAGAGGTGTGAATGGTACAAGTCAAATGAAAAAATGTAAATATATTATAAGATAAAGATAAGATTGGGAAATTTGCATTGTCATGGCAGAAAGTGGACAGTCAGAACAAGATAAGAGCAGCAAAAATGAAAAACAATAGAGTAAAAACAGTACAGTATTAAAAGGACACTGTACAAACAATCTGGAAATATAATATGGAGTATTGAAAAATAAATATGTATCTATATGTATATGTAAACTTAGATAAGTATATGCATGTTTGTACACATTGAGTAGATGTATGTGTATATGTATATATTTATTGTAAATGTTTAATGGTAACTTCAAACTTAATCACAAAATGGAAAATTTAGAACATTTTGTTTGTTTATTGTAAATGAGCTTCATGACCCATATTTGGGAAACGCTGGTTTAGAGAGTGTTGCAGTCGCTCAGGAGTCTGGAGCAAAAGGTCGGTCCTTATGAATTACAGTCATTTCATTCACTTTTTGTCATTTAATAGTGAATAACTCATTATATAGCATTGTTTCATGCGAAAGCCTTCATTCTTTATGTAGTTTTTTCCAGATCACCAAATGACCTTTTTCCACTGGGCCCGAAGCTCATATGGATCTCTGTTCTGTACATACTGAATTAAAACCCTCGCTCCTGTACCCGAACCTAGTGTAAAATGACCCAAAAGAAAGCCATTTAGGATTAAGCCTCGTGATCAGATTCCATACCGGATAAATAATGTAGTATTTGGGTATCAAGCCAGAATTTCTTACGCAGTACAATACATAGGGAGTATGGATCTGTTTAAAATTGAACTTGGTTTTAGTGCTACTTAATGTAGATCTGTTTAAAACATGGACATGAGCTGGAGTGGGGTTTATGGTCTAGAACTGATCCAACATCATACAGTCAAATCCTCACAGCAGTGCTCTAACATCTGAAGAGCTGTAGAGGACCTTACTGCAGCAATACAAGGGTCAAGGCCTTTGACTGGATAAGAAACATGTTATTATTGTGCTTTTCGTGTGTATCCAGATCTGAAGATGAATCCAGTGTTGCTCTGAGTGTGAAGCCCTGGAGATGTGTGGACGCTCTTTTAGCCCTGAGCTGCTGTTCTGTGTGGAAGCTGCTAATGCATGCTTGTGTTTCTGGGCCCCCTTTGGAGCAGGGCTGCTGGACCCAGCTGGTTGTCTTCTTAGAGTGCACCGAATCGAGTGTGTGTGTGTATGTGTGTGTGTGAGAGAGAGAGAGAGAGAGTGGGATGTGAGTGACATGTTGTCTTGGTTTCAAATAGCAGTACTATTTAGGTCAAATTTTCCGTGTTGCCTGGTGAAATATATGTAGGACTTTTTTATTTATACCATTTATGAAAGGAAGACGCCAGCACTTTTCAACCTAATTGGCAGAGCCCTTCTGTAGCATATCGGCAGGCAGTAGTTTCCCTGTACTTACAAACGACAAGAAACGTCATTGTTTTCAATGCTTAAATCAAGGGGACGGCAGCTCTAGATCAGACTTGAAAACTATTCATTCTTGTATGTCATGAATAATGATGCCTCACTGAAAAATCTAATGTACGCTGACCACTGAACACTGACTTTCAACCGACCACAGATGCAGTCAGCCCATGCATGTTTGGTCTTTAGTGTACAAGGAGCTACAAGGCCATGAGCCACTGTTCATTTCCGTAGCTTACAGTAAGTCGTACCGTGTGCTAAACCACAAACACAAGTCTACGTCACCTTAATGAAGAGTTCGATAGGACTTTGAGTGGATTGAGAAAAATTTGGGGAATGTATGACAAAAGATTTGGGTAGGGTCATAACTTACAACTATTTTGATGGTCAGTTAATCTTTCGAGTTCTTTGATTAATTGAGTAAAAAACACATTTTAGGTCCATATTTTATTCAAAAAGCAAATGTTATTGCAAGATTGAAAATTTTAACACAAACAAATGAGTATGCAAATGTGAATGAATGTGCCAAAGATATATGCTTGAAAGGATCTGCGCTACTAGAATAGTACATTATAAATAAGAAAGACAAATGTAAAACACAAACTAAGTGTTATCAGGCTTTGCTACATCAGATATCTTTAATAACGGTCCACAGACCATAGAGGGAGACTGTGACACACACATATACACAAACACACACACACACACACATGCACACACACACACACACACACACACACACACACACACCTCCTCTCTATCTTTTTCTACAGGAAACGTTAGCTGACATTAGTTAAATACACTGGTCATGCAATATTGATGTAAATTTGACATAATAGACCATTCAGTCTGGATCGTGAGCAAACACTATGAGATAAATGAACAGAACTACGTGCCGTGAGATTTTGTATTACCTTTCACTTCTGTTGATGCTCTTCATCCATGGCTCCAGAATGTTTTTGTTTCAGGTGTTCAGATTCACAGCAGCCTACGGTTAGCTTACTGCTAACACAGCAGCTTACTGCTAACACAGCAGCCTACGTGTCACTGCAGGTCATTCAGGTTTTATCTAGTTTGTTATAGAAAAACAGAGCATGGGTGCCAGGACCATTATAGCATTATAATCCCCCCCGAAAAACAGCCAAGACGTAGAGCCTATTATTTGCTTATTTCTCATCTTTGTTGTGAAGCGGTCGAGCACAGAAAAACAAACTTTCAAAATAATGTTAATTAGATAATGCGTTAACGTGCCCAGCACTAATATATATATGTGTGTGTGTGTGTGTGTGTGTATATATATA
>JBBPCX010105787.1:0-22121 GCA_037974365.1 Hydrocynus forskahlii
CTCCCTCTCTCTCCCTCTCTCTCTCTCTCTCTCTCTCTCTCTCTCTCTCTCTCTCTCTCTCTCTCTCTCTCTCTCTCATCCCATATGTTGGTTCAGCAGGGTATGTGTGAGCGTGCTCTGCAGCAGAGGCTTCAGTTGCTCACCTCTCTCTTACAGCAGGTGAGATACACAAGGGCTTGGGCTTGCGGCGGGACAGGAGAAACATCATATGCACCCACACACATGTTGACACACTCGTGTACAGTCACTTTCAAATTTTAAGGCTCAATTAGAAATCCTTGAGAGCTGCATTGCACCTTTCAGTACTGCAACAACAAGGCAGTGATTAATGGAATGCTTCAGTGTTTTTAATCCAATGTCCGCCATCAATTACCAGTTAAAAAGGAAACACAATTGTAGTTAAAGACAACAATGCGCTTTTGTAAGTGGGTGTGTGAGAAAACATGCCATTATCAGTGTCTGTGGTGTCTGACTGTATGCTACATATGCAGCAGATGGAGATTAAGTTTAAAACACTGGAGTTTTCAATCAATATTCTCAATACCTTGTTATGGAACTGCCTCAGCGGTTCCTGATTGAAGCTGTAAAATATTGAGTGAATGTTTTTTTTTTTTGCTCACTCATTCTATTGCCTTTAAATTTTGCAAGCCTTGTGTGGGTGTGACATAAATTATTTAGTAAGATGCTTTGGCCTAAGAATGCATTAGGTGAAGCCTGGGGCTGCCTGTGTCCCCAAACACACATAATTCGCTGAACAACTGAGACAGCTGGCCATTTGGGATCACTGGCACTGAATGATGAGACAAAGAGCAGCCAGCTTGAGATAGTGTGTATGAGCGTGATAGTTTGAGCTAATTAGACAGTTTCTGTAAAGCAGACCTTAAACTTGTTTAACCCTGTTCGGGAACTCCAGTGGCTTTCTGAAATGTCAAAAACTTGCATCTAGATATGAATGATGGAGTCGTGTTTTGAAGAGACTTTCTACCTTAATGCAGCTGCAGGTTAGGAGCAGTCTCTGTTTCTATTTTACAGCCTCCGTTTTCATAGAGTGGAATTACACCCCTGACGGACAGCTTTGGTTGGGAGGGACCTAATTTATTAACACCACCATCTCTTCATCACTGAGTTTTCCGTATCTGTTTACTCTCAAACTTGTCTCAATCTATTATTTTAATGAGTATCTTTAGCACTGAGCACATATTGCAGTCACATCAAGGCACAATTTGGGTCTACACCCATACGGACATCTGGCCCATACTGTACATGGCACTTCCACTCTACAATTACAGTCTGTAGCACATCTGTTGCAATTCATACATTTTCAGGCTTCTAACCCAAGATCCCAGCTCAGCTCATAAAGTTTTTCACAATAATTAATTTTCTCGTATCCCAGTTGCTTGCTGATATCCCAGAAAATTAAGTTGTGTATGAAATCACAACTTAATTTTCTCATATCCCAGTTGCTTTTCATTCAATCAGTAAGAAATTCAAACTATGAATTGTAATTATTACGGCAGCATTTTGGCCAATGGATAACAACACACTGCAAATATCCCAGTTCATATCTGTATTCTAATTCCCCTATTGCTTTCCTTTTACATGCAAACTACCTAATTTGGAATTTGATACCTGTGTCCAATTGTAAATTGACTCCTGCTCTGCCTTCTGTACACACTTTTTTTTAAATTAAAGTAACATGTTCATGGCAGTTTTTACATGCTCAGAATGAGAGCTTGTTTTATTGTTCAGCCCTTAATTTTATCACTCTATATGAGGCATGGATTGACATTACTTTCCTCATTTCTTGTTTAGGTGCCTACTTTGTGTTTTTATCCTTGTTTAATTTAATCCCATTTAACCCTATTTCATTTGTCCCTATTAGATAGTGGGAGAGTTAGTACCTTATGTGTATTCATTTATACTAGAGAACTGTCCATGTGTCAATGTTTTAATGTATATTCATTAGATTATTTTATGCACATATTACCCATTGGCCTTATTATTCAGCACATTGGTGAACTGAGGTTGTTTTAAATATAATAAACTTGAACTTAAACCATGTGCTCACCAGTACCCTCCACTTCTCGACTAGGAACTTCCTATATGCTCTTTAGCCAAATGTGATGATCCTTCAAAACCAGGGGTCGCAAAAAAAAATAACTTCCAAACCTAAAATCTCTCTGGTGATACTTTAAAAGACTTTGGTCTTTCTCTTTAACTTAAAATCTGACCCTGAGTAGCTAGTTGTAAGCTAGTCCATATTGGTCTTAGTAAAATAAATCGCTGTGTGGAACTGGAGCTTTCTGTGTTTTTTTTTCCTTTTATATGGTAGTCATGTTTTCTATCACTACATAAATGAAGCTCCATGCTGCCCTGATTGTTGGATGAACAGTGATTATTTCTGGGTGTCATTTCTGATCATTTCTGACTAATGGGCCTAAATTTGGCCTGTACATGTGAGGTGTACTGTACTGACTTTCATTTAAATTTTTTACATAAAATATAAAAAGGTCTATAGAAACCAATGTATCATTTTAATGTACCACTCTAGTGGTATGTTAATTTCACCAGACGAGCTGTGTGAAAACAGATATCTAGGACAAGCTGACGGTATATTTTCATGTGAAATGTTTATAGAATGAGTTGCACTTCAGGATCATTTAGGCGTTTTGCACAGCTACTGAAGTTCTTTGAAGCAGCTGCTAACTTTTTCTAACGAACAGAACAGAGACTGCTTAGAGTTATCCAGTGACCAGTGTCAACTTAAAGTAACATGGTGAGCTTTAGTGCTTGTTGTGAGGGTAACATTAACTCATTCTGATACGTACAGTGCATTCCTTTCACTGTAAGTATCACTTACACTGCATTTCTTCAGAGAGAATGTATAGCTTGGTCAGCACTCTGCTGCTTATGAATCTTCATGAGGGTGTTTTCTTTTCATCTGGTTGAAGGTAAAATTATGTTTAGGTGGAAAGCTGAGTCAGACTTGCCTGCAATTCCACTTGAATCTTTCTTGAGCCATAACCTTTTTTTGTTTGTTCTGTGCTCACATAGGCTCCTCTAGTTGCTATGAAAATGTTAAATGAAAAATTTGTCAACAATTTTGTTATTATTGTCTGTAATGGCAAAGAACTGTGTCAGCAGTACTTTCATTAAAAAAAAAATGGGCAGAGTATTTGACTGAAGTGTAAAGTACATATGTCCAAATGTTTGCTTACTTTGTGGTAAAGAAAGAAAGAAAGAAAAGCCTTTGTTTATGATAAAATAATACATTTGGCAGAAATCATGCTATAGATTGAATTACACAACAAAACAGGCACTTTTTGTGTTCACTTTAAAGGGTTAATCTGTTATCTGTATTTGTGCTGTGTGTGTGTGTATATGTATGCGTGTATGCGTGCTCGTGCATGTGTGTGTGTGTGTATGTATGTGTGCACATGCATATGTGTGTTTGTGTATATGTATGCGAGTTTGTGTGTGTTTGTGTGTGTGTGTGTGTGTGTGTGTGTCTCTGCTGGAGCTAACAGTCTTATTTACTTCACCATTTCTTGCGGTTTTCAGTATTGTTGAAAAGAGGTGCTGCTTTTATTCACTTACCTGTGACTCCAAAGCTCACACAGAAATGAACACACACACACACACACACACACACACACACACACACACATACACTCACACACACTTTGCCTTTCATAACTTACCCTACTCTTCTTCTTTGAGCCTGGATCAAAGCATGAAGCAGCCATTAATTGATCAGTGAAGTACTCATCACTGAATCATATCACAGCTCCTTTATCTGGCCTTTTTCGCTTCATAACCAGAAGAAGTCATCAGCTTCATCATCATCACCTTCACCAGCTCTCTCACTCTCTCTCACTCACCTGCATCTTTTAATCAGCTGCACACACAAACACCTTCTTTGCAAATCTGTTCTGAATGGACAGTGTATTATTGGCTAGTGAAAGGTAAGCTAGCTTTGATGTGTTTTCGAATGTTGCCATCCATTGAAAGGACAGTGCTGTGACTCTTCGAGATATGCTCACATTAAAGCATGCTTTCTGATGACGCACTTATGCTGTGTGCGTGTGTGGTCCATGCTCCGGTTGAGTAAGCACGTGTACATGCAGAGCGGCGTGTGTGTACATCTGGGTCTGATTCATCCCCTTACACTGAAGTGTGTGAGGTTATAGAGGCTTTCTTCATTTCCTTCTTCATCTTCACAGCTCCATACACACATACACACACATACACACTTCTTCCTCTCCCTCCTCTTCAACGCCCGCAGCCTGAGCATGTCGAACATAAAGGTGCCTCTGCATACGTGTGAGTGTGTGCATAGACGTGCGTTAGTGGTGCGCTGGTCTGGAGTGTAATGTGTGAAAATAATGCACCTGACTGATCAGCTGTCATGTTTACTCTTCATAGACGGCAGCTACCTAGAAAAACAAATAAACAAAATGTCATCTGCAAGCACGAAGCAAAGCTGTATAACCAACATCATTTTCAGACCATTCAGTGACCCCTCATGCCCTGTGGATGGGGGATTTGCCATCCTGGAGGAGTCCACGCCTATTATGATCGAAATGTGAAAGGAGACCAGTCAAAATAACTTT
The DNA here is from genome assembly GCA_037974365.1 of Hydrocynus forskahlii. NCBI lineage: Eukaryota > Metazoa > Chordata > Actinopteri > Characiformes > Alestidae > Hydrocynus > Hydrocynus forskahlii. Next base: position 4,614 of record JBBPCX010105787.1, read on the forward strand.
GTATTGATTTTCAGGAACCCCTGCCCTTAGGTGGACTGGTGGACTGAACCATGCCAGCAAAATGCCACATGAAGCCCACACTAAAGTGTTCAGGCTTGTGGTGTTTTCTTACTGTACACTGCACATGCACTTTTTTTGTGGAGAATATGGTGTCATTTGCAAACATCCCTGTAGACCACTGTAGTGTCTGCAAGTACTGTTGAACAAACCTGATTCCTCACTCATTTATTCAGGTGTCTCTTTTTTTCATCCATTAGTCACCAATGCTCTATTTGTCTTGCTGCTTTATTGATGTAGTTCAATAACATATTGCACAAGTTGATTTTCTGTTTTTCTCTGTATAGTTGGTTGTAACTTCAGTCCATCTGGCGATTATACCAAGGACCATGTTGTCATTTTAGCTGTGCTACAGAAGCTAGATGTGTAGGCTGTACTGGAGCTAACTAGCAGCACTAAAAGACCTAAAGGTGGCAAACCTTCTGCTTAGCCTCATTCAAAAGTTTATCCTTGAAACTCTGCTTACACAAAAGGGAAAACCCTCACTCAGGATATCCTAATAGAACCGTGTTGTAATAATAGACTGTAAATGCAGGCCTTCTACAATTTCTCGTTAGACTAGCTCATTGTACTGCTACACTAGCTCAACTAGCTACATATTTGTGGGCAGAGAAGGGATACATCAATTTCATTATTCTGTCTTGTTTTTCTTTTTCTTTCAACTTTGTCGGGTTGTGTGTGTGTGTGTGTGTGTGTGTGTATGGAGCAGAAGTATTCAGCTGCTTCTTTATGCAGCATCACCACAGAGGTCCTGAAAGTTCTAAACGCCACAGAAGAATTAATCGGGGAGGCTGAAGGCAAAGGTCTAGACCTCATGGAGTCTCCAGCTGGCACGCCACTGTCCTCTGGCCCAGACAGCCAGAAACTGGACCAGCATCTTACCAAGATGGAGGAGAATGTAAGATGTAATATATTCTCGCCAAATTACGAACAAGCCTACAAGGTGCTTCCTTGCAGAACTAGAACCATTCTTAGTTCTTATTTATGATTCACGGGCTTCTCAAAATGATTCTCAAACTGTAATTGCAATATTTACCTGGTTTAACACAGATACTGTATAATAATTCTGAAATACTTTCCATGCAAATATACGTTGAGCCAAATGTACAGTAATTAAACATTTTGACTGACCATTGAGGGCCTACCCTCTGTGCAGTTGTCCATGCTCTAAATCGAAGAAGAGCTTGATCATTAACTCGTGATAAGACTCAGGAGAAAGGAAAATTTAAAAGTGGACAACAGATCTGGAGATGGTCAAAATTTTTGTTGTTGTGTGTGCAGGTGTACCTGGCTGCAGGTGCAGTTTATGGCCTAGAGGGGGCACTGAGTGACCTGGAAGATTGCGCTCGCAGCATCAGCAGCTCCACTACTGAAACAGAACTGGCCTTCCTGGAGGACCAGGTGGCCACTGCCGCTGCTCAGGTGCAACAGTCTGAACTACAGGTGTGTGGATGTCTGCATATATGTGAACTCTATAATTGAACCCTGAACCCTATAAATTACCTGCGGATACTTGTTAACATTGTTACGGAATGCATAGTGTTTGCCTTAAACTTAAATATAGGGTTTGATTTAATACAATCTAGCTTAATCTATTCATAGATATTTAATTGAATGTAAGTTAAAAACTAGTTGTGTGTCTACAAAACATCTTCAGGGGCCACTCAAAATAAAGTTTAAAAGATTGAAATAAAAACATTAACACTCGAATGAGTGCAAATAGATGGCAAACAAATTAAGTTCATGTAAAACAATGATTTTAGGTATGTGTGTGCTTTTGTTTAACCATTAACCTCTTTTCTAGGACTTTACTATGCAAAACCTGTTTATCTAATCAGTCATTTATAAATGAAATGAGATACTTTTGATGGGCATGCACTGACTGTGAGTGTAGAAGTATGAAACTAAGCATGTGTTTAACAGTACAGGGGGTCCTTGAGTTACAACAGTCTCAATAATCGACATTTCGAGTTTATGACGCTCACCCCCACTCCCACTCAGCTTACACCGCTAATGATGTACTTATGGACTACGTGGCCGAAATGGTTTGGTTGCGCGCCTTGAAAGAATACGCAGTAACACGGCGTATGAGTGAGGGAGTTTTCCTTTTCCTTTTTCTGTGGCTTAGTTGTGTTTTTATGTTTTTACAACTGTGTTTGGAGTGGTAAGAGACTCAGGCTAGGGTGTGTTTCGACTTACACCAAAATTCAATTATACTGTAAAGGAAAAGATCTGTGTCGTAACTTGAGGACCCCCTGTATTCTTATAACTATAATATTCATCATTTTATTAAAAACAAGAAATGGTAACATTTTTATTAAACCCTGTAATCAATAAGGCTATATGACACATACACACTCATCTTTTTTGACAACACAGACATTTTGTCATAAGTTGTAAATGCTGCTGTAGTCATTTTGATCTCATTTCATACTTGTGGGAATAAGCTTTATAAATGTTTATCCAGGTTTATACCAGTTGTAATGACAGGGTTTTATGTCATGAAGCCTTAGAAATACAGAGATTAGGTGAAGTGTTTCAGTCTTCCGGTATGTTCTTAAGTATTTAGTCTGTACTGTACTTTGGTACACCAGCCCCCCCTAACTGCAAGTAAATATTAGTGTGGCATACTTTAATCCCCCATACTCTTCCTATAGATCTCAGATATTGAGGCAAGAATATCAGCGCTTAAAAATGCCGGATTGAACGTGTCTGCATGCTCACGGTTTTCCAAGTACAAGCCCAAATCTAAGGTAAGTTTCACTCATGGGCCTGTTATACCAGGACTATAAACACACTTCTTATTATTAATAGGAACATTATTATTAGTAGTAGTTGTTGTAGTAGTAGTAGTGGTAGTAGTGTGTTACTTATGTATAAATCTAAGAATAAACAAGAACAGTGATCATAAAAAGGGCTGATTAATATTTTTATGTCATACCAGGTGGCAGGTAAGCTACAGGTGCAGTTCAGTGCAAGAACATGGTCTTCTAGTTTGTAATGGTTTTTAGTGGTGTTCCTTTTCTTTGATATCCTAACTGGCTGGACTTTAGCCCTAATTAATAATTCATTCAATCATTTAATTGAATGTGTGTTACATGTCAGCCTCAGACCCTGGACTCCTCACGCCAGCAGAGGAGAAAGCTGCCCGCTCCTCCGCCCAGAGGTACACTGGTTGTTTTCCGTGTTTGTTCACGTCTTGTGTGTCAAAGTGCTGGTCTCTCAGTGATCAGTGCATGTGTGTGTCTCACGGGGCTGTGGATGTGATCCCTGTTGATGGCTGTTGCGTAAGACAGCAACCCTTACACATCAACGTCGCATAGAAACAGATGAAGATTGGTGCACGCCGAATGCTGATTGCAGTGATCTGTCCTTGTTTTAGTCATCAAACCGTTCATCCCAATGCCTTAATGTTGCGTGTTGGCCAATACTAATCCGATTACAGACACACAGTTTAGGTAGGAAATGCTAGTCTCTGAATTTCAATTTACTATTTTAATTTTATTTGAACTGTTATGATCCAATTTAATTGACCGCCCTCATGATCTGGCTACCAGTTGCTTTAAAATGCTGCAGTAAAATCGCTTTATTGGTTTAAATGTGCGTACACTGATGTTGACATTTCCACATTTTTTGGCATATGTAAATGGGATGACCATTTCATAGTGTTAAAAATATTATCCATTATGCTCTTATGATGCATGTCCACTTCACTCATGAACGTGCCAATGGCAGAATTGTGGTTTTCCAATAAATGAGTGCACTTATAAATGTTACTCTAAAAACTGACCTCCTGAACTAAATGTTTTTGGATGAAATAGAATAGATATGCATATGTAGTTAAAATCCTTACTTATTTTGCATTTACAGCCAGCAAGGCTCAGGCAGACTATTTTTACTCAACTGTACTCAAAATGTTTCACACTGCAGCTGACTTTTTTTTTTGTTTCACGCCATTGAAAATGAATGTGTGTAGAATATTGGATTACAAACTCACATGCAGTAGACATGTATCATAAGCTGCACACAATAGTCTGATTTATTCCCTTGATTTTGAATACTCTGCTCATGCTAACGCTGGTTTCTGCTGCCAGTGAACCAGAAAGTTTCCATAGAACCTTTGTTTTCAACCAGTCATGCAAGTGAACTTTAAGTGAACTGGACCATATGGAACTGATAAGAGCCACTACCCTTATAATTGACCAATATAAGGCATTTTGGATAATGGCTAAGTGGCAAAAAGTTAATATTAGCTATGTGTCATGTGTCACAGTGCATGTAGATACAGTGGAAAACAGAAAAGATCCCTGTACATTTGCATCTACTATTATTCATGCAAAATATTCAAGAGACAGCAACATTCATCTGTCCATCCACGCGTTGCGGGATTTATATTGGTCTTAACTGGCTTGTTGCATGAATGGAGTATTGGAAAAGTTTCGCCAGTATCTTGATAAATTGTGTTTTACCTCTGTTTAACCTAACATTCCACACTTTAAGTCAGAGCATGTTCTTGCTCCCAGTTTCACTTTCTTGTGTAATGCTGCATGGCACCAAAATGTCCACCAATGGCATCAAAATGTCCCTCGTCTATGGATCAAAAAATGTTCCATCACTGTACAGACGTACTCATCTCCTCATCCCCATTTCGTGCATGTCTTGTACCTCAGTGTGTCATCAAAGTGTCCATGTGGGAGTGTGTTTATGTGCCTATCAATCTATGCTAAAATCCCTTAAGCAACCATCTTCTCTGGTTCAGAGGAGAAGGGACACCTTTTTTTCCCTTCCGTTGCTCTGTCGTTGTTTAGAGAAACATTACACGTTTTGATTTTAAAAAAAGACAGCTAGTCTGAAAGGTGAGCAGGATCAGTGAAAAAGTGTGTGACTAAATGTACAAGGCTGAGCGCAAAGCAAAAAGAGGGAAAAAAAAGACGCTGTCCATTAGAGAGATAGAATTGGCCAGTGCCGTTATCTCTTTTCCGCGGTTTTCTCCGCTCTTTCTCAGAAGCCTTATTTTGTAAAGATCTTCTTTTAATTAATGCTGGTTCTCTTTGGCTCTGGTCATCACAGATGACTATGATTCATTCAGTTTTCTTTTTTTTTCTTCTCACCTTCATTTTCAGCTTTCAAAGGCCGGACTTGCTTATTCCAACTCTCAAATTAGTCATGTAATCTTATTGATTATGGACTGATGGTTGTCCTACAGCAGGCCTTAAGCTGATTTTCAGTCTTTGTCACGTATTCTGTCTGCAGCTGCTTGATAGCACTTTTCTCGTTATGCCTGTGCCACTCTTGCCTTACCGTCATAATCTTTTTTTTCATGGAGTTCAGTGGAAACTGGCCAAGTGTCGTCTGATGACACTTTGTTTTGTTAGTCATTCCCCGGAAGGATTAGAGCAATGACACTTTTGAAGCAGTCGATTTCTGTAATTCCATTTTGCTAAAGTGCATGAGGGTGTTTGGATGCATATCAAAGAGGGCTAAGAGTGGAAGCAAGTCTGCAGTACAGCTAGATATGATTATTCTTGATGCTCTCTTTATTCTACATGTACCTAAGCCCTTGGATGAAATCCATCAACCATCCTGAAGTTCCCGTCTTCTAAAGTGGTCATTCACTGTGCCATCTTTTGGGGAACCAAAAACACGTCCACATTGTTGTCTCATTCTAGTTCCTAAAACACCTGGCTGGGCCAGGTAACCCCTAGAAGTCTAAACTTAGTACTGCCATTTTGCTATACTGTAGCTATTTAATTACATCATGCAATTTTCTTGTTCAACCCATTATCTAATGATTGTATCCATATCCAATGTACACGTTCTCATCAGCTTTTTTTCTTTGCATCTATATCAAGCTATGGCAAAAAAAGTAGAGTTTGTATTTTTTTTCTGCATCCACATGAATTCACTTACAAACACAAGAATCCACTTACAAACACAAATGTAGTATTGATTGGACCCTAGTCTGAATAGTATTTCACTCAGGCTTTGAATATCTGTTGGTATTTTCAAAGAGGTATTCGAATATTTAATCACCCTAGTAATATTTGTGATAATGAATTATACTTTTAAGTATTTTCATGTCTGCAGTTAAAAAAATATACAGAAAATTCTAAAAGTGTAGCTAAAGCCCAGCTGCTAGCCTGTCTTTCAAATACAGCCTTCATAAGTTAACAGTAGAAAGTAAAGTATAAAAATGATCAATTTATTCATCACCATCAGAGTTTTAGTTATAGATGGCAGAAACAACAGCATCTACAACACCCTCCGCCCCCCCCCCCCCTATAACTAGAATTATAAATAATAAACACTTTAGTTGTTTAACTAAATAAATATAAAATCAAATTTATTTTTAACAAACTAAATGGGCTCTTTCATGCAACCTGTTTCAGAGAAGCCAGAAGCTGTTGTAATTAAAGGGGGTTGGAGGTTAATGTATGTGCGAATCCAATATTTAATAAAAACACTAAAAAACAAAGCAAGAACGTAGATCAGAGTTAAAGACAGAAAGAGAAATCAAGTTATAAAGACAAAACAAAAACGTGGTAGCACTCAGACATTCCACAATCTAGACTGAAACACGGGGGTATATGGAATGGCTTGACAATGGACAAGACCTGGACAAGGAGGAGACAGGAACAAGACACGGGTGAACAAGTATCACCAAACCATGGAAACCATCTACTCTCTCTGACTGAAATGACCACCAGACTCTTCTACATTACTGCCTTGATTCTACTACTGGACCTCCACACAAAATCTTACAATGTCTATCATTTTGATTGTGTGGGGACTGTTTGGGGTGCCCTGAGGACTGGTTTGAGATTCCATACTGTAGGAAACTTCTTCTATGGCATCAGGTCAAAGAACCCTTTTTGAGCACCTTTAGTTTTAAGAATGCAGGAAATGTATTAGGAGCTATTGTTCTAGAAGCCTCTGTGCTAAAAAATCATTTGGTCATTTGTTTCTCCACAGAAAAAGAAAGCAAGCCAGAGCCACAGGTGAGATATTTGCGGCCATGAAGACGACACTGTTGACCTCATTCCTGGTCCAGGAGCATCAAGCTTCACCATCCACTCCCTATGACTGCAAGGACCGCCAGGCTCGTCCATACCAGTGCCTTGATCCCACAAAACCGGTCCTCTACCATCCTAGGCACCTACCATCACTTTCTCTGGGCTTCTGAATAGAACCAAACTCTGGAGCTTTGCTACACCCTTGCGCTCCAGTCCTCTGGAGACCTTCTCCTCTTACTCTCTCTGCCTTAAAGAAGTCCACGCTCCTCTACGAACCATCACAGAGGGTATATGTACTGTAGTTTGTCTAATTCTAGAGTTATACATATATGTAAAGAAAACTTATGACAGTCTGGGAGCTTTGCTGGACACATTTCCCCCACCCCTGACCATTTGGTAGAGTGTTTTAGGTGTTTAAGTTCTGTATGTTGATAATGTGATGGACAAAAAAAAAATACTTGTGTATGATCCATGTTCCCAAAACAGGCCAAACCATATTTGGTAAGAGTGTTATATGTGTGAAATGTCATGGTGAAGCTAATGAAAATTTTACCCACAGGACCTATTTGAAGCTTTGTTTTTTATTTGATTAGATTTTTTAATGTTTAACATTGAATTTACATCCACTTATGGAGATACCACTCTTCTGCTGACAGTTTGTGCTACTGAAAGCGTTTCTACTGGGCCCAGAAAAAAAATGGAAATGCGTTTAACACAATCAGGTCCTTCCTCCATTAAGAATTTAAGGGTCAAGTAATGTTGGTCATTTGTCATTTGACCATTTGTACAAGTTGTGGCTGTTGAGTGTGTGTGTGTGTGTGGGGGGGGGGGGGGGGTTATACATACTCCAATCCAATGGGCCAGAAGCAATTTCCTGATCAGTATAGATGACCCCCTGCCCACTCTGCACACTCAAACATCCTCCTACACACACACACACACTCATTTGAAATAGATATTTGTAGAACTGTTTTTTTTTAACACCACTGGTGTCCAAATTAGGCTAGGCTCTTAACCCTTCAAGTGCCTGTGCCAATTATAAAACCTTTTTTTCAGCTGGCTCAAATCAAGAGCACACTTCAAATTTACTTATGAGTGCTGTTGACTTCTGTTCATGCAGTCTGAGGCCAGACAGTATCAAATTGTGTTATGATATGACAGTATTAACGGGCAAGTATCATGAAAAAACATTTTCCACAGTGTTTTAAAATGAAAGAGATGTAAAGGTTTGTACAGACGTGAAATGTACAGTTGGCTCCCCAGTCCATGCTGTCCATCTCTAAAATTATACAGAATTACAGACACACTTCACTGAAGAATCCATGAGAGTGCTTTATAAAAATGTTTAGTTTATTTGTTTGACAGAATACAGCTGGCGCATTAATTTCAAGTCAACAGGCTCCTTTTCTGTTGTTTTCTGAGAACAGGAAAAAACAAATTTAACTCCACAGTGCTTTAACTGGAGAGCCACTTTCATTAAAGATCTGCACGAGTGGCCAGTACACCAGTATGTCCTCTGTCTTGTAGTACCTAGAGTGTGCTTGAACTAGTCGGATACTAAGCACTGAAGCCATTCGTACCTGTTTATTGTATACAAATACTAACTGTGCTGTGGTTGAATAAGCTATAAGATTGGATAAAATCGCTCAAATGGGTTGTTGAACCCAGAGTGCTCATATGGATGCTTCTAACCTTCTGTTGGTTTATCAGGTGTTTTTTTTTTTTTTTTTTTTCCTCTGAATTCACAAATGGTTTCCAAGACTTTGCAATATGTGATATCTACTGAAACCGCATAATCTGTAATCAGTTCATTTGTGTTCTGTCACGCCATCCTTTGCATCTTCAATTCGTCTTTGTCCCCCTTATTTCATGCATAATGTGATGTTTCACATGGCTTTGATCACAGTGCATCTAGTCTGCATTTAGCTAGATAGTATAATGTGAATCCAAACATATGGAAAGAGAAGAGGGACATTTGGCCCATTGGAGATAACACTAATTCTCAGAAAAGAAAAAAAAATGATTTGTTAAGCTTTCAGTGTTTTTGATGGAAAACTTTAATTTATTTATTTAATCACATTCCATTGCACAAATGAAAATTAACCCCTTGAAATGAACTGTTCCATAACAATTTACTGAAGACTGCACGAGGCTGCATGAGGCTGACATAAAAGTATAAGAACGTTTATAAAGGCTTATTCCAAGTTGTTATGAAGGCTGTTTTGATGTCATTCCACCTCACTGGAATAAGCTTTTATATAAGTTTATGTCGTTTGTCATTAAAGGCTTATGCAGGTTTCATGTACCCTTATGAATGCTGCTCTTTGGTAAACGGTTTGCGTGAAAAAATGCGCAAACCTAAACCTTTTGCAGACATTTTTGAAACTGTAGGGACACAAAGGCTTGTAACAGTATCCACGGATTGTAATTTCCCCCCATTGCTTTTCCCCACGTGCACATCTAAAGTGGCAATTGCTTTTTAAAGAACCTTCTATTGAAAGGTTCATTAGAAAAGGTAGTTCTTTGAAGGCATTGCTCCGCCTTTCGTTTTCAAGAGGGTTCTCCAAGCTCTTGGGTTCTTTTTAGATCAGAGTCCAATGCAATTTGGTGATTTTCTTCCTCTGACACACCTGCTAACCCTGGCAATTAGCTGTCGAGTGGCATTAGAGGTGGAGCCTCACTAAACTGTGCTGGCCCTTCAGGACTGGAGGAGTTCACCACCCCTGTTTCATATGACCACTGTTTGGCACTTTGGCTTTTCCACTACTCGTCTCAAATGGGTCCTGCTCCATGTCGTCTGTGGCAATGTCTATGTACAAATAAAAAGCATGTTTCTGCTTTCAACTAGATGTACAAACTCTCTAGAGAAAAGCACAGTCAAGAGGTCGTCTTACTATGTCCTGTATTTTTCTATTGTATAAAAGTAAATAGGATAAGAGTACTATTTCCTTTCTGGATTTGTTAATTAAAAAAAAAAAAAAAAGGATAATAATACGGATGGACTGTCTTGTTCACTGTACGTCGGGTCTGTGACTGTACTGGCTTGTGTTATGTTCATGCAGGAGAAGGGAGCTGAAAGCACTAGAGACTGTGTTCCCTCTCACCAGTGCATCTGCAATCGTTTGTGGCTGTCATGTTTTATCAGGAAACGAAAGAAGAAGAAAAAAAACAAGAGATCCAAAGCGAATAAACTGTGCTCAGACCAAGTTCAATGTGCCAGATTTGTTCTGATTGAGAAAAAGCATTCTACTGTACAAGAATAAAGTTTGCATACCTGACTGACACCTGGCCATGGCTTTGCTGGTGTTCAATATGACTGAATGAACTGAGGCAAAGTGTTGAATGTACAGGCTTTGTTGAAGTTAAGACATGCTTGTTTTTAAAGCGGAATTTTAAAGAGTTTTTAGAATGTATGCATAATTTGAACAAAGTCTATCCGGATGGTTTTGATTCTGGAAACCTGGATCCAGAATTCTTCACTGCTGTTGTGATAAGAACCAGATGTCCGAAGCATTTAATGCATCTAAAAGATTCCTCCCAGAAAGCTCTTTCATGAAATGGTTAGGAAGACACTGCCTGATGTTTAAGACATGGCTTTACAGTAGTCCTGAGAGAGCCTTTTGTCTTTTTGTGTTTTTGTAACAATATTGCTGCTAACTAATTCAAAATAGAACCTAAAACGTACTTTCATTGTTTTTCCATCATCAACATTACAAATAAAAACGTCAGAAGACACATGTAGGTCATTTTTCACAGTAAATAAAACTGATGTATGATGTAGACATTGTGACTCCTGGTCCCTGTCACCTCCATTGTAAAGGGTCAGTTTCTCTTAAATTAACCATTTCAGATTAAACCACTCTGAATGACTTTGTTTACATGTCAACAGTTTAATTAAGAATGATGTAGAAATGTTAAACAAGAAAAACTGCTTTAACATTGGTTTTCACTGTGGATGTGGCGGTCGTTCTTTGGCGTTTTGAGGCAGCGACCTTCGCAAATCTTGGGTGCATGTAACAGTATTTCCCACGCAAATGATAATGTTTACCCATTTATTTATCAATATAGACTGCATTTGCTTATGTACAGAAAGATGCCACATCGGTTGAGTGAAATAAACAGGTTGTGGAAGGATAAACAGCAGCAAGGAGGAGAAAAACTGCATGGTTAACTGCAAGGGGTAAAATTGCAGGCATGTAGAACTGAAAAGCTGGTGTCTGGGAGAGTGGTGAACGTCACGGTAGCCAGTCCTCATCATCGTGCTCGAGTCCAGTGCGTGCGCCTCTGGCCCCACGTGTGCTCTCCTCACTCCGGAGCGCACTGAGCAGCAGCTCTAGAGAACCAAGCACAGGCTGCACACTCCGCACACTCTCCCGCTTACCAAAGCGACCGATAGGCCGCACGCCACGCCCCACGTACCAAAATGGGTCGATCTCTGGACCTGGGGACCAAAACGACACAATGATCAGCAGAAAGCATGATCCACTTTTCCCTCTTCCGCTTGCTGTCCTCAGAAACTTGCAAATTAGGAAGTTGGGAACACTTCATATCGACCAGCATGTATCTTTTGATGGTGGGACTAGTAACTGCTGTGTTTAAGTTCTTCCTCAGTATCTCTGAAGTAACCTGTTGGAACATCATCATTATGTCGAACGACGGATATATAGCACTGTTTTCTGGGAGGTTGGTTTGTTTTGTTTGTTTGTGGTTGGATCTCATATCTCTCATCACTGCATCCTCAATTGCATCTGTCCTACATTCTCCTGTCCAGGAACCAACCATGCGCTGCCGTCTTTAAGGATATATAAACTCTTTAAATGATTAAATGAAAGAAAGTAGGCTTTCAAGGTAAGAAAACCAACATGAAGACTTTTAAAAAATAAACTGTGTAACATATTACAGTTCCCATACAGTTAACAGGATGTTAATTAAAGCTATTCAATGTGACAATATAATTGAATTTTAAATAAAACATTCTTAAATAAAGTCATATAGGGCAACCTCACAGAAAATAAGCAATAACTTGTGCCATGAAAATTAAAACTAACCATCTATTTACTAGGCTTATACCGAATGTGCTATTCAAGCCAAAGCACATTTTAAACTACAGATGGGATAGTGGACACTAATGAATTGCTGTGACTGCATTAATATAATTTATTTTTCATTCACCTTTGACTAAAAAGCAGCAGGTAACTTCACTAGTCTCTTTGATGGGACATTTGCTGGAGGAAAGAGGAGAAAAAAGTTAACTTACTTCTGTTGTCCACATTGTGGACGATATGCAGGTCATGCTCCACGGTGGTACAGCGTACACATGCTGCGGTGGCTGACAGGATGAGGAGCACCATGATGACCCCCGGTCCCCACCGGGAACGGGAATGGGGCAGTGCGAGCACAAGCGTCTCAGGCAGCATGGTGCATTGAGTTCAGGGCTGTGGGTAAGAAAGGGTGGAATAATGATTTTTCTGTTGATGCAAGCTCTCTCTAAATCATTCAATCAGTCTGTCTATCTAACTATGAATATATCAGTCTATGAATCTATATATCTATCTATCTATCTATCTATCTATGTATCTGTCTATTAGTCTGTCTAACTGTCTGTCTGTCTGTCTGTCTATGTATCATGCATTTTAATTATATCACCACTATTAGATCATTCAACCAATGTAGTGCAGAGTCAGCATATAGGACTTTTTTACCTCAACAGTAAATGTAACTGCAATGAATTTCACCACATCTTTAGTTTTTAGTTTGTCAAATTTAGGCAAGTCTAATAGCCCTATTGGTTGATTTGTACTGTAATTACATGACAGGTTTTGTTTATTATAGAATAATTATTTATACTACAGCACTCGAAAGGAAATAAGTGGATCCCAGAGAACGACTGAGAACAACTGCTTTTTACCGACGTAACCGTAAAAAGGAAGCTGAATCTCAAGTGAATCTCAAATAATCCTGATAGGTTAGAACAAAAGAGAAAACCTCCCATGGTGTCAAACAACAGGATTAGAAAATACAAGCCCAATTCCTGTCTAAATTCTGGAAGAATAGTAATTAAAGTCTTACAATTAGAGAATATAAATGATTTTTTAATTCCCAGCATATTATTAATTGCATTTACTCAAGCAAACACATACAAATCCACAGAAAAGTTCAACCCCAGCCCTCCCAAGCAGGTGTATTTTAGACTCACCTCTATGAGTGGAAGTTTGCTCTTGAGAAGCAGGTGCTTTATTGAGGAGAGCGCTTTGGTCTGTAAATGCAGATGCTGCGCGTTTATATAGGGCCTATCAGCACTGATCTGTGTCACTGGATGGTCGTGGACACCTCCCCAACCCACACCCCTCCCTTTCTCACACACACACGCAATTCCTCCTACCTCTTTTCTCTTCTCATTCCTCCCAGACTTATCCCCTTTTGTCGCCCTTGACCAACATGGGAAATTAAGATGCACGCCCAGATGTTGTGAGTAAGACATGCCATGCACTCAATATTCATTTTCTTAATTTAACCCCTTTTGGTATCTTGCCAGGAATTGGCAGCTGGATTCATACATGTCTTTGGGTTTTATATTTCAAACAAATATAGAGGTTAGCATTATTCTGGATTATCAGAAACCTGTTGTGTCTGTCCACAACAGGCAGCAAAAGCCTTTTAGTGAAATCGAACCTACAGCACTAATAATACAAGTGTCTCTGGAATTGGAGAATCTTCAATCTTCCTGTGTTTTTTCAAGTATGTCATAAAGTATATTGAGATGTAGACCAATGTAAATTAATCTGTTCCCTTTCTTGGTGCCCATAGGTCCTCAGGGAGGCTGAGACTAGGTGTTTTTTGGGGGGGGTTTCAGAAAAGCATTTCTGAAAGTCGAAAAAATATTGGTATTAATATCGCTTTATTCAGTAAAGCACAAACATTTAGTCAAACATTAAGAAATAAAATTAGTCCTTGATTCAGTCTGTAACAGAAGATCCATCAAATATGGTTTTAATTTTTGAAAAAGTAAGGAAGAAGAAGCCACCCAGGAAAAACATTTCATCCCTTTAATTTTTTCTGCTATATGAAAGGGCCAAATCTAAACCCCAAACATTTACAGAATAGCTGTGCTTTCATTTTCATCTGAGTGATTGGTAGCCTTTCGACCAGTGACTACATGCTCGCTAGAGTCAAAGTCAAAGTCAAAGTCAATTATTTTTAGATAATTGACTGTACCCAGTCTATGGACAAATCTGTAGACAATTATTTTGATTTTATTATTAGAGTGGTCATTACCAAGAATTGAGCAATATTTTAGTGGAAACAGACACTTTTGCTATTTCATTTACTTTCAGTGCATAAATCCAGTTCAGATTTACACACAATGTTTTTTTGCTTTGTACTCTTTGAAGAAAATGCATATATTCATAAACAAACATATTTTAAAATATGAAACTGATTCTATGAAAATAGAAATGTTCCCATTCCAATTGGAATTATAGAAGAAAATGTTTAATGCAACATCTAGCAATAATCCCGGTCAACTGGTTTTGTAATATGCAAGTAGAAAGTTCACTACAACTGATCAAACTTGGACAGGTACGATATGCAAGATTTCTTTCCGACTATTGACAAAAAGAAAAACAGTCACTCAAAGCTGCAGGACAAACAGAAGTGGCGTTAATGACTCAAGGAGAACAAAAAGCAATAAAACTGAACCGCAGTCATTGTCCTTCCAAACCTCACGAAAAATCATCTAAAAAGCAAGGGATGCATGTCAAACAATACTCTGAAACAACGTCAACTTGTCATGTTCAGAGGAAAAAAAGTAACAGGAATGATTCCATGGACACCATTTTGTCTTGTTTCATTAATTCTGCATAAATACAGCCCTTGTTTGGTATTAGCAGAATATTGTGTTGTTTCTTGTGTTCTTTCTGTTTGTGACCTTTTCTCATGTTTGTTTGGAAAACAGCTATGCGTAACCTCTTTGCCTGAGGTTGCTTAAGCCTTATTATATGTCTGCAGCCTTGAAAGTGTCTCTGGTAGCCCCCAATTTATCTGCACCTCTGTCAGGTGCCTTCATCATGCCAGCCTTTGGTTCAGTTCCCAAGATGGTCTTTAGGTCCCCTCCACTGCTATGGTTTCAACCCAAAGTTGCCACAAATGGCTTCTTAGCTACTATAGCTGCCATCTCTGATCTCTTTTACCAAGTCTGTTCTGACTCTGACTCTGTCTCTGACTCTTCTCCTGCTGATTTCGGTCCTGTTTCTTTGCAACTCTTTTATTATTGCCCCTGATTCTCCTGTTCCTTGCATTTTCTGCAGCAATTCTTGTCTCACTTTCTGATCTAACTCTCACTTTCCGATCTAACCCTCACCAGTGTTGCCCAGTTTGTCAGAGGAAGGGAACGAAACGATAGCTGGATGCAACAGGCTGTAGAAATTGAGTTCCACCAAGGTAAACCCTTACTAAAAAGAGGAAAGAGGCAAACAATTACTCAAATGGCTGACTAGTCTGTAGTTAAATAGCAAATGGACTACTTAACACAATAGCTGATCCCGCTGAAGCTTTAGTACAATTTAAAGAAATCTGTTCTGTAAGTTATGTAAATTTCATACAGATTAGCTGACAACTTTATAACCAAATATTAGCTACTGCGCTAGCTGTCATACATATGTGCTATCCAAAGTGTAGATAAGCCAACTGATTCCAGCTGCCTCTTTCCTTTAAACGGCATATTTACTACGTGTAGTGCCTCACTTCCATCCTTCAGACTGACAGCTTTTCTGTAGTTACGCACTTGTCGTCTAAAGCTGTATCAGCCCCAGCACTGCTGATAGCTGAGGAGGAATGACTTTGCAGTAATGTCTGCTCATGAATGTAGCAAAACTGACGCAATTAAGGTTTGAAATGCAAGGCTTTATTAATTTACCACATATGTGTGTTGTGAGTTTACACTTAAACATTTGGCAGAGCCCAGAGACGTAGAGTTAAGGGTCCTGCCCAAGGACTCTTAATGGTGTACTATGGTATATTTGTCTGAATAGGGAATCGAATCCCAGTCTGTTATATGGTGGGAAATGGTATCACACTTCACTACAGCAGCCACTACAAGGGCATCAGGTGCAGATCTGTGAGTGCCAGTTTAGCGAGAAAGGGAGTTCTCCTTAAGAGCTCCATTCCTACAAGACATGTATAAACTCAGTGGAATATGAGAGCTTAACTATTTCAATGATCCATATAAATGCTTTATAAATGCATTTGGGAATTTCTTCTTTAACTGCCATTTTTGCTATTTCAAATGGAAAGAAAAAAGAATTTTCTGTGAAGAGTTTTGAGATTATAAAACAATATTTTGGTATCCCCCCAGTCTGTGCACAAATATCTTTTCTGCAGTGGTCATGGTAGATGGCAATGAATGAAACACTTGTTGTTATTTCTCGTGAAGCTTCTATTGTGTATTAGTTCCAAACACATGAAGGCTTTGTGATAATGGTAATGAGAACTGAGAATGTTTTCTTAATTGAATTTTTTGAAGAGAGATTGAAGAAGTCCATAAAACAGTGTTAAACGCAAATTAAAGCATAAATAGTCCGGTCAACATCGCCGGTATTGTTTAAAGAGTGGATAAATGCAAATCAAGAGATCTAATAAAGCTATTAGAGGGGATAGAAAACAGTAGTTAAAATCCAATCATTTTCAGCAATGTTCTGGACATTATTAACTCCAAGCATTCATTAAAAGCCCCTACTGAGTGAATGAAATTACAGACAGAATGTCTGAATGAAAACCTCTCTAGTGTGGTTGCGCAAACATTTGATTGAGGCAGCATGCTTGGCTAGTTGATAAAGTGGCTTGGCCTGTCAGTACGGGTGGGCTAAATCACAAACACATTCACAAACACATTCACCCTTGGTGAGGTTTTGGGAGACCCAGAGCCGTGAATCTTGACCTACACAAAGAGTGGGATGATCCCTGCATTGATTGGCTCTAGTTTACTCTCCCCAAAATGACTGAACAGTTCAATACCAGCATCTAAGCAGGTTGTGTAGGTGTGAGTGTGTGTGAGAGAGCATGTGTTTGCAGTCATTTACAAATGAAGCAATACAGCTGTCTTCTGACCAGATGACATCTCTTATGCATATTCATTACTTTTTAATTGTAAATTAGTAACAAAACAAACATTAAATCTATATTGCTCAAATTGATTGCTACCACATATTATTTTTTAAGTTTTAGGAGTAAAACCTTTTACAAGGTATGTAGTAATAAGAGTGAGGCAGTATATATACAGCAGATACCGAAGGACCAACTAAATTAAAAACAAGGATTCCTGGACAGCAGGTTCATGCACATACTGAATAGAACCAGTTTGCAGGACAGTGTTGTGCCAGTTCACACTGAAAAATAACTAGTTCAAAATACAGTTCATTCAAATAAAAATGAACTAGTTCAC
>JBBPCX010105798.1:0-7500 GCA_037974365.1 Hydrocynus forskahlii
ATATATATATATATATATATACTCAATATCTATATATATTTTCAATACACAAGTCCATATTTATATTTTTGTATTATTTGTATTGTATTGTGTATGTTTTATACTTTACTTTTGTATAGTTTTTATTTTATCGTTTTTGCTGCTCTTTGTTTCTGTCCACTTTCTGTCGTAGCAATGCAAATTTCCCACTTGTGGGACTAATAACGGTTTATCTTATCTTATCTTAATACTGTGCTGGGCCTTTAAACTTCAGATAATAGATCAGAATGGACAAGTGTACAGGAGTACCAGCAAACACTGATGTAATATTAACTGATTTGCCGTCCGGTTTTCTCTGGAGTTTGGTAGGGATCTAATTGTTGCCTCACTTCCACTTCCACGTTTGATTCACAGTGTTGAGTCAGGTTTAATGGCCCATTTATGGAAGCCCCACAGTTTCAGGCTGTGACCGAGTGCTTTAATCGTCGGTCATGTGGCCGATATTAGCTCTTCAGTGAAACTGCTGTGCTCTGCTGCTTCCTCCAGACTCGACTGAAGTCATTTCCAGCACTGTGAAAGGAAGGACCTTATGAACATAAATGAAAATAAATGAGTAATCATGCATGATCGTGTGTACATATTGACCTTTACTGCCCAGCACCCTATGAAACCTACGTGATGTTGTGTATTCGGAGATAAAATGATGGAAGCTATCGCTTGTCAGAATAAACCTTTCAAACGTGTAGGTTTATTGTTATTTTAAGGCTCATGTAGGTGTCATATAACCTTATGAATGCTGACATATCCACTGGTTAGGCTACTGATCATATTCACAGTTGGGGATGTATCTAGAACTTCCAAAAGGTGACGTTCTCCCTCGTGAAACTTGTCCTGCATTCTGTAGATCAGAACATGACTGGTTGATTCCTTTTCCTAATGATGTTATTGGATAATCTGACATGGTGCTGAATGCTGAGTGGTTGGAGCTTCTTTATCTAGGCTCCTTGTATCTTTAGGCACTTTGCAGCTTGTCAGTAAAACAATTGTTCCCATTTCTTTCATTTAGTCTACTCAATAAAACCGAGCCCTGGAAATGACCATTTCCTGACAGGTTTCTGTCGAGTCTGGAGGAAGCAGCAGAGCACAGCGCTTTTACTGATCTGGTCTCAGCCACATGACTCACAAATCAAGCACTCTGTCACAGCCTGAAACTCAGAAACCTGCATAAACAGGCGATTAAACTTAGACTCAACACAACAAATCAAATAGAGCTCACGTGAAGCGATCAACAATTAGATCACTCTCAAACTCCAAAGCCAACCCAGACAGCAAATCAGTCAATATTAGATCAGTCTTGAAGTGTTGACCAATGCTCTTGTACACTTTCCCATTCTGAATTAATATTTGGCCCCGCACAGTAATATCTAAAGGTCTTCTTCCTCTAAATCCTATTAACGTAGCACACCTGTGATTGTACATTTATGTCATAGCACAGTTTATGCTGTGCATCCATTGATCTCTGGGGTTTCATAAAGTGCACACAAGCTCACATATATGTTCAAATATCTGTTACAACCTCCACACACAACACGGTGTTTAATCTAAAACAGCCATAAATATTCAATGGCTTTAGCTTGACTACAAGAATCCCATATGGCCACTAATAGAAATCAGCAGTATTGTAGAGGTGGATTCTTGTATTTTAATGTGGTCTTGAGGAACAGTTCTCCAGGCTTCCTGAAGGGCTTCCAAAGACTCTCATTTCCAGTCCAGTCCCTGAACCCGACTAGTTTCAGAGGAATGTTTTTGTTGGTTAAGACACACAGTGATCTACGGATGAATCATTCCAAGCAGAACAAAGAGCATCTAACTGAAGTCCTGAACCAGTGAAGAACCAGGAGCAGATGATTCCGGATTATACATAAACACCACAGAAACCATTCAGCCTCGAAGAACCTGAGTATGATATTTCATTTTAACCACATGGATATATTCAATTTAACCACATGGATATAGTCAATAAGCTAATCGCGTCCCGATTGGCTTATTGACTAGAAACCTGTGACAGCACGCCCCATTCACGAAGTGGTTCACGATGGCGAAAAGCCAGCACACAGGTAGAATTTCGGTAATGCACAAAAATCAATAAATTCAGTGTAATCCATTAGAGAGGCTTCCACAGCAGAACACAGCCAGCACACTCTCACACAGGTGCCATTTCAGTATCTGTGTGTTTCTTAACCCACGGCTGTAGCAGGAAATGTACTTACACACTTAAGCAAACATCCCTTATCTCAAGCTGTATCACGAGCTCACTCAGTGCTATATAAGGAAATTTGAGATTGTGGGTACAAATGATGACCTTATGACTAGTTGATCTGTGCTCCAACACGCATGTTTCCTAATCAGTGGTGAATCACTGAAAGCTTAATTTAGACTGACAGTCTTGGGCCATCTGAGAAAAGTGAATGAAACTACTAGTGGCGCATGGATGCAACTGCCCTGGATATGAAGGGGAAAAAATGGTAAAAAGGCCTATGCCAGATCACTACTGCTTGATGTTTGCTTGGGAGGATCCTCCTAGATACATCACCAGATCTACAGTCAGTGCAGGGGTTGCAAGATCCCTGGTGCGCTCTAGTGGATCAGTACTGTCTTTGTAGAAGACCGCAACATCGATTGGTGTATATAGTACAGCTATAGCACTATATAAATAATAAACACTGTATAAAGAGTCACAGCAGTAACACTGAATAAATGATGATCATTGCATAGAGAGTAACAGCAATATTACTGTGTAATACACAATTTATAGAGTAATAGCAATAATATTGTGTGAACAATTAACATACGGAGAGTTTCAGCAATAATAGCATATAAAGAATAAACACTATATAGTGAGTAATGGCAATGATATTTCATAAAAATTAACACTGTATACAGGGTTGCAGCAATAAATACTGTATAGACAATAACAGGAATAAAACTGCATAATAAACACGATTGAGATTAACAGGAATAATGTTGAATAAATAATAAACACTGTATAGAGAGTTACAGCAATAATATTGTATAATAAACACTGTAAAGAGAGTAACAGTAATGATACTGTATAAATAACAAACACTGTATAGAGAGTTACAGCAATAATATTGTATAATAAACACTGTAAAGAGAGTAACAGTAATGATACTGTATAAATAACAAACACTGTATAGAGAGTTACAGCAATAATATTGTATAATAAACACTGTAAAGAGAGTAACAGTAATAATGCTGAATAAATAATAAACTTCAGTGTAGTTAGAGAAGACTGTATACATAAGAAACACTACAGGGAGAGTCACAGCAATTATATTCTATAAATAATAAACACAGTATAGAGATTAATAGCAATAATATTGTATAATAAACGCTGTTTAGAGATTAACAGCAATCATAATGTATGGTAAACACTGAATAGAGATGAACAACAATACTACTGTATAAACAACACAGACTGTATAGACAATAATATCCAGTTGTTGTAGGTTCAGGGCTTGCCTTATGACTGTCGTAGCAGTGCTATAAGTGGTTATAAGAAATCTTGCAAACTGAGACGAATCAAAACAAGAGAAAGTCACTACAGTGTCATGGCATTGCCATATATACTGTATGTCATAAAACGAATAAAGCAGCTCGCTTCATATAAGGGTTAGGGTTAGGGTTAGGAAATATACATACCTGTCATGACCATCAGTGTGAAAACCTTCATTGTAGAAGAGTAGCATCCAGCAAGTCATGGTCATTTCAGTCAGAGAGTGTGAAAAACCCACATTGCTTGACCTTCTGATTCAGCCAGTCAAAACAATAAACATCAGTTTGCAGCCTTGCTGCCTCTATGAAGGTTTACGTCAGTTGGCATTTATGTACCCTACGACAGCCTAGTGGTTCGGGAGTTGCCCCTGCGATCAGAAGGTTGTGGGTTTGAATCCCAGGACTGCTGTTCACACTGTGTGCTGTGTTAGCATATGACAAATGATTACTTCACTATTAAAAATGAGTGTTGGCCTTAACCCTTATATTGTATTTGGGTCAAATCTGACCTGTTTTCAAGTTTAGGTATGTAAAAAGTGCCATTTGCTTTTTTTTATTGGAACAAGACTTCATCATATCCTTAGAAATGGCTATTTTAACATAACAAAATAAATGTTCACCATTTTAGTAAATTCTGGAGGGCTGCAAAAAAAAATTTTGGGGTGTTACGGGTCAAATTTGACCCGGACACACACACACACTCACACACACGCTACTCCGCCCATTACCCACCTGAACACAAACTTTCTCACAGAATATTGATACATTTAGACTAAAAATAAACATTGAAATCTATAAATAGAGCTTGGGTGAGATGTTATAAGATTTAGTAGCATCAGTCAACATGAGCGAGAGATTCACTGTCTAAGAGGTTATTGATCATATCTTTGATCACGAGAGTGATACTGAGGACAGAGAGCCGAGCAAAACAGAGGAGGGTGTCTGAGGAAGAGGGTGATGTTCAATATGACCCTGAACAAGAAGACACTTCTGATAAAGAGGAGGACCCAGATGATACAGGTGACCTTTCATGATCATCAGGGCGTTATGACACCCAGTGCAGAGCACCAACAGAGAACATCATCAGAATGACTCGGAGGCCGACTAGATATGCTGTGTCGCATAGTGAAGACATCAAGACAACATCTGAGCTGTTCGTACCACCATCTCTGGAGAAGATCCTGCTTGAGATGACCAACATGGAAGGGAGAAGGGTGTTTGGCAATAGCTGGACTGAGATTGACAAAACACAGCTGGATGCTTACATGGGGCTGTTGCCTCTTGTTGGGGTGTACAGACCCTGTAATGAGGCCACGTCCAGATTATGGGATGGTCAGGCCGTTCTATTTTTCGTGCTACTATGTCACTTCAGACCTTTCATGTGTTGTCAAGAGTGATCCGTCTTGACAGTAGGGAGACAAGAGTTGCTCGGATGCTTGGGACAAATGGGTGGAGGAATAGCCATTCATGTACAATCTTACGGCTGGTCCCTTTCAGAGGACGCTGTTCCTTCAGGCAGTATATGCCAAGCACACCAGCATCCTGCAGAAGGAACCAGACGGGGGATGCCAGGGGGAGCAAGAGAAAGAGGTGCCCCCTCCAACAAGGACAGAAAAACTAGCACCACTTGCCCATCAAGAAACACGTCTGCAATCCATTTTGTTTTTCCAAAGTTCAATTTATGGTTTAGTTTTTAATTTGCACTTGTTATTCTGAGTAAAATAAATATGGTTTTAGGATAAGAAAGGACTTTTTGCCTTTTTCCCCAAAGTGAAATATATCTGGGTCAATTTTGACCCGGAACACCACAAATGTCACTATCGCCATTAATGTTAAGTTAAAAAAGAAAAGAAAAGAAAGCACTTTCTATTTGTCTATACTGATCAAATATTAGTCTATTAGACTCAGACAATATACTTACCCATTGTCTTCATCATAGGAAATATAATGAGTGAATATAAACATTTTTCAAATTGAAAACGAGTGGTATAATGTAAGATTAAAGGTCTATGGGGCCAAAAAAAACAATTTAAAACAGTGTTTGCATTTATGTGAATACATACTAAGTCATGAATACATACTAAGCTATGAGGTGAAAAAAAATTGGATGATAATTATTGGTTGTTTTTTTTTTTGAGTATTCTCGGTTGAAAGACGTGGGCAGCTTTCTTACACAATACAAGGGTTAAGTCAAGCATGGTGTAGTAATCATTTTGGCCACAAGAGGACGCTCTTCACTAATTATTCACTGCTGGAGGTTTTCTGCTGGAGTCACGTTATTCTCTGGTAGTTGTCAAAACTGTCGGACTTGCAGTGTGATCATGATCGTGAAAATTATACTCCAAGTCCTCTAGCCTTGACTCACTATTCCTAAACAATTCCATAACCGAAGGCCTTCCCATCAAGATCCCATCTAGATCTCAGGCTTGTAAGGCTTTTACTTTTGCAATTTTCCAACCTCCTCATGCAGCTGTTCTTTTGGGACTGATTTATGTAAATGAGCTCTGTTCTGATTGGCTACCCGGTATTGTGACTCATTCTTAATGTAGTCAGACATTGAAACGCTTCTTTAAACTTCTCCAGTAATGGCTAAAGTCGGTGGGCTTAATATATGTAACTGCATGGCATCATAAAATTTTTTTTGCAGTTATATTTGCAAACATGGACAGTAGAAGCTTAAGCTTAAAACCAAACCAAATACAAGAAAATGTAGTTTAACAGGATGTGAGTCCTTCGATCTCCACTGAACAGCACTGACCAGAGGAACTGGACACTCTGGAGCAGCCATACATGAGCCTAAGGTCCTCATTTCCAAAGCCAAGCTTCGCCTAAATGGGTGTTGAACAGAGCTCCACTTGACTTTACTAATGTGAATAGTGTCTAATAGTGTCTCAAATGCAATCAAAACCTCGCAGCAATGTTCCAATATCTGGACCCATCCCAGAGGAGCACTGCTGCATTGCTGTATTGTCTATTTATTATGTTTTTTCTGTCATTCCTTGCACTTTGTTTCAACGATGCTAACTGTCTTGTGCAATATCATACATTATGGTATAAATCCAGTCTCTCTGGAAGGTTTACAGCCCATTCGCAGTATACTGTTACTTTGTTATATTGTCTATGTATTGTGTGTTTCCGTCATTCCTTGCACTTTGTTCAGTGCTATAACTGCCTCCTGTGCAATAATCGTACTTATAGCGCAACGCTAGTCACTCTGGAAGGTATGCAGCCCATTCACACTATACTGTTCCATTACTGTATTGTCTGTCTGTTCTTTTGTTTCTGTCGTAACTTGCACCTTTGTTGTTTGTCGAATGTTGCACTGTAGCCCACGTCTCATCACACTATGTACATGATCCCAGCTGCTGATGACCTTGAGCCTTGAAGAGTAGAGGGTGTTGCTGCACCAAAGGGCTGGATAAGCTCCCCGTTAACCTTCTTGATTTCAGAGGACATGCTGGAGGAGCCGGGGTCTACTGACCTTGGCAGATGATGTAGCACATTGAAACAAGTGGAGGACTTCTGTAAAGTACTCTTCCATGCTCTTGGCTTATAGGGGTCACTTTAAAGTTCTTCTGCTTAGGCATGGTGAGGCAAGATGGTAGTTGCCGGTCTAAATTGCAGAGAAAGTGTTGTGTGTACAAGACCAAATAGGCGCTACAGGCTTTAGCCTTTGATGTCGGTCATTCGATTCCCTTTCATTTCTTTTACTGAGCCTCTTTTATTGCTTCACATCTGTGAGCCGTCGGCTCGTAAGCTGACGTGATCGCTGTTGGTGTTGATTGAGAGGCTGCAAGCTGGACTGGGTAAGCTATCTCGGTCTATCTCCAGGCTAATAACAGTGCTTCTGCGATGGCAATCACAGCATCCACATAAAAGGACTCAGACCGCAAATGAGATTCCGCTGCCACGGGGAAAAGTAGGGCAGTTGCTAGCATGCTGAGG
>JBBPCX010105798.1:12500-22119 GCA_037974365.1 Hydrocynus forskahlii
GCAGTGACCCAGTGCCGTAGCGACACAGCCGTATACTGGTCACAACAGAGATCGGAGATAAACACTAGGTGTTACAAAGTGTTTCCACTGGCCGTGACTCATGCTGATACAACAGTGGGTGTTTAAGTTTAGTGCAACAAAATCTGCATTATCATGCATTCTACATCATGATGATGTCATTGGTCATCTTCTGTTTACGAATAGTCCTTTTTGTTTAATAAACCATGAGTTTGTGTCCCCTCTCTCCCAGTTGAATAGTAAATAAAGTCTGCTTTCCTTTGAACCTGTCACTCAGGCAGACTGGCTTGTTGACATTTTCAGATGACAGAGCAGACCTCTTCATGGACACGTCTCAGAGTTCTGTGCCTCGTCATCAAACCCACAACTCTGTATCTGTAGGAGGACAGGTTCTCTGGTGGCTGTGATTCCCTATTTTTTCCGGATATGATGCAGGTTCTCTGCTCTTCAGTATGTCACTCAGCTTTCACCACAGCCCCTTCCTGAAGCCTTTGAATGTGGGGTCTAGAGCTGCTGCTACCTTTAACAAGCTGTACTCAGAGGTGGGAATACGAGAACTTTATTTATTTCTCCTTGCTGTTGATAGCCTGCTGCCCTGTGACATATCTCTGGCAGCCGCAGACCAGAATTTCCCTCTTGCAGCGTCTCGAGTGTTCTTGTGTTTTTCGTTTGTTCTTCTTAAAGCCCTGTATTTTTATTACTGTAAATAAAATTAATTTCTTACTGTATTTTCCTGCTTATACCAAAGAAAACAACAGCGCATACCAAAGAAAACACACTGCATGAATTACAGTCCAGTCTATACAGGGGTAACATTGGTATTTACATTCTAGCACTGCTGGAGTTCAGTGTAAACTGTATAGTATGAATACAGATTTACCTTTACATTTTCTTTAAGTTTAATGAGTTAAAAATGAAATTAAAGTGTTTTGGGAGCATATTTGGGGGAATATTTAGGGATTACACACACACACACACACATATATATATATATATATATATATAAAGTGGTCCCTTATAGTCACACACCACAGCACTGCACAGTATGAACAATGTAAAATTCTTTCTGTATTTAACCCATTCACCAAGTGAAGCAGGGGGCTGCCACGAATGAGGGGCACCTGGGGAGCAGTGTGTGTGGGAACAGTATCAAGGATACCTCATTGGTGCCACAAGCAGTGCTGGGATTCGAACCCACAGCCTTCTGACTGCAGGAGCAACTCCCAAACCACTGGGCCACCAACTGCCCCAATTTGAGGGTTTGGTACGGAGGAAAGCAGTTGGAGCAGTGGAGGGTTGCGACACTGGACACTAGACCTCCAGCAAATGTGTGTGGGAGAGCAGACAAGAGGTGATAGAGGGCGCCTGCTGCTGTAGCCGGTTTAAGCTGGTTCATCTGTAACTGAGCCGGGTGCCCTGAGTGGGTGCATAATAATGCGTCACTTAATCTGCACACATGGACCTTTCTAGTGAGTGAGTGTGTGTGCGGGTAATACAACCTTTTGCTCCTAGCCAAAGGGATGGCGATGGTTTTAGTGACCGTGAGGCATTGTTTCTGTCTGTCCAGGCATCTGCCTTACACTTATGCAAACTCTGAGAAAGAGGATTAGTTGTTTTCCCTTCAGCATTTGTCACAGTGAAAAAAAAGAGGAGTAGAATCATGTCCCTTTTCTGTGACGTCAGGGATGACTCCTGTTTACTTTGTCGGCAGACCCTATTTTTGACGTTTCACGCTTCATGGCTGACAATAATTGTCCTAATTGCGAGGTTATAAACAGCTTATTCAGGTCTACAGTAAACTATGAGGCATCTTGGCTCTTTTATCGCTGAGCCTTCGTAAGAACACTTCCGCCAAACATTAAACCCAAGCGAAAACAAATGCGTGGCCCTCCTGCAGAGGTCTGTTAATGGATGTTAAACAGCCCCTGAGGGGCTTTGGTTTCCCAGAAAAGATCTGGTCTTACTGGATGCTTATCCAGCACCAGCTGGACTTAAACCAAGCCAGACACCACTGTGGAATCAGAATGGTATTTGGGGCTGGATGAGATTTACTAGCTGAATCACTTACTGCATAATTTGGCTTGGTGCCTTTTGCCTGTCATGTTAGGCCAACATACCCTTTTGGCCCAGACCTAAGATCAGCACAATTCCTGTTTGATTCAGTGGTTAAAGTCGGGAAACAAGTCTCAACTTCTTTGTGTCTTGAATACAATGAATTCCCGGGTATGCAAAGTTGCACTGGGACAATGCAAATGTCTGTAAAAGTGGCATACAAATAAAGCTGAACTCACCTGAACCTGCTCCAGTGTAACCGAATGATGTCTCCCGAAACAAAGCATGTCATTAAGACGTCTGCTAGTCTCCCATTTTCCTGCAAAAGGGTGGTGTAGCAGACGCCCTCACAGGTGGGTTCTCTAATGTGTAGAAGCTAGCCTTGCAATTTTTGGTCTTTCTTGTAAATGCTTGTTTTGCGCACTACAGGGCTAAAAAAGTACCCTTTGATCCAGGTATCTGCTTCAGCTCAATGGTAGACAAAATATACCTATTGCGTCTCATTGCGGCCTTTAGCGGCTTTAGAATGCTCAAGCAAATTGTGCTACAGTTGGCACAAAGGCTAATCTGGGCAGGAGGTCAGTTTTGCAGGATTGACTACAGCTTTGACTACATACCAAACTGATCCATATTTATTTTAATTCAGACCTACATTGCGTATCTCTACATACATGATAGCCTCAACATCAAAGATTAAATTCCAGTCAACAGGTAGATGGAGATCTGCCTATACAGTGGTTCCCCTACTGTTGGTATCACATGCGGTGCTTTTGATTGTGGTGTTCTGATGTCTTTTAGCAACAGCCGAGATAGCAAAAGAGTCAACACCACAGAACGCGGTGTCCAAAGGTTGCTTGTTTTGCTGATGTTGCGTAGTACCAGGACACCGTAGTTCAGTTTGAAGAATGTTTGCTCAAGTCAGGCCCGGACACTCCAAGCCAGTGAGGAAGAACTGAGGCCAAGGCATGAAAAGGTATGAAATTCAAGCCTGAAACCAAACTGTTTCTGTTGCTTTGAGCCCTGACCCAACCTAGCCCAACAGGAACTGCTAAATGTGAAATCTGATCCCATTCACTCACATTAACAGATTGATTATGACATGGTTTTATAGAGCTATGTTTTGTTACTAAGGTCCTGCTGGCCTACCAAGAGCACAAGTTGTGTGAAAACTATTGTTAGGCTGATGCTAACATAAAATCTCATAATACTAGCAAAAAAGCAAAATAAACATGTACATTAAAAAGTCCATGTGAGAATCCCTGGTGTTAATTTGCATTTGTGTCTTTTTTAAGAGCATACTCAGCAATAGCTCTTAGGTGTCTGTATTCATAGCAACATGAAATATTAAATTATAATTTTATTAAGATTTAAATATTATTAATTCAGAAATGTTGAAGAGCAAAAGTAGTTACATGTCCATACCTGATGATAAAACTGTGCTTCTTGCCCTGGCATTGAAAACTGAGCCTGTTCTCACTGTGTGTCATCATGAGAGTGCCGTTTGCTCTCTTTTCATACTCACTGGCAGCCCAGTGGGGTCCAGGACAATTTTGGTAGCAGGTCCCTTATACAGGTTTTAACTGAACAGGTCTGTAAACCAATGCCAGAATCATGCTAACTTGCAGTCTCTGAGTGGTTAAACAACCTTTTAGAGCAGGGGTCACCAACCTTTTTGAAACTGAGAGCTACTTCACGGGTACCGAGACATACGAAGGGCTACCAGTTTGATACACTAGAACAGAGTTTATCTAAACTTCTCTAAACTTCATGTATAATAAACATGTTTAAATGCTGTTCTTTAGATGTTGTCTTTTTAAAATCTATATAAATGCAAATGTGATTAAAGAAGAATTGCAACAGGATCAAATTAAATGTTAGACGCTGCTCACTGGTGAGTTGTGCTATTTTTAGAACAGGTCTGAGGCCTACTCATGTGGTCTGCGGGCACCATGTTGGTGACCCCTGCTTTAGATAATTTAATGACACACAGTGTTCATCTTATGTCACCAAGTGTGATCCATTTTTCTGACAAGCGGATTTAAAAGAGTGAAATATGAGAATCACTTTATTCTCCCTCTCTGCATGTGGTTCATCAACAAAGGGAATTCTTGGTAAATGAAATCAAGGAGAGAATTTATGGGCAAATTAGAATAGTCTAAATTCATTTAAAGTGTTAT
Source organism: Hydrocynus forskahlii (assembly GCA_037974365.1). Classification (NCBI taxonomy): domain Eukaryota; kingdom Metazoa; phylum Chordata; class Actinopteri; order Characiformes; family Alestidae; genus Hydrocynus; species Hydrocynus forskahlii. The sequence continues at coordinate 16,748 of JBBPCX010105798.1, forward strand.
TAGAGCTTGATGTGAAGTAGGATTAGGCACCATGTATGAGATTGCAGAGCTGACCGCTTATCATTTATCTCCTCTCGCTGATTAGATTAAGTCTGCAAACAGATTGATACAGATGGCTTTTTTATGTAATCTTCCACAGAGGCCCGAGACATCCTTTCATGAACTAAACGAGCCAGCGATTGAAGCATTACACTATCACATCAATGATTTATCCGCAGTGTTTGCGACGGATGGTTTAGCATCATGTCTTACATAGGTCTACTACAGCAGATAGCGTCATGCGCTCCTGAGACAAAATGTTTGGTCATATCCGCCAACAGTGAGACTAGGAAAGTTGAGCTGAAACAAGTCATGCATATAGAGGAAGAAACCAGAACAAAGGACAAGAGACCATCTACAAGGGCTGCTGAGGTAAATACTATTCTGAGAACATTACCTCCTTAACATCTGGAGGAGCTAAGACTTGCACATACTTTGCACATGCAATCATAAAATAAATTCCACCATTTATTTCCCACTAAAGCTTTCTTTTGGGACAATTTGGCCTGGTAATAGGCCTGAAGCTTCTCAAAACTCTGGTAAGACAACATCTCAGACATCAGGCAGGGCATTGAAAACCATTTCATGGAATAACTTTCTGTGAGGGAGCTTTTCCATTCACCTCCACTGTGACCAGTTCTGACTTGGTGAATTGCTGCAGAACATCAAACCTACCCTGGATGACTTTGTTTACATCTCAACCTCTTAATTCTTTGGAAGTCTTTGGAATGTTCTTTAACCTCAAGAAAAACAGTGTGTAAACATCATAATCACACACTTCCTTGAAACTCCACCTTACTGGTGTAAAGTAAGAGACTGCTGCCCATCTGTTATGCACTGCCATCCTCTAGTTCTTCATTAGTGGTCAGACCTGGCCAAGGCACAGGGTTGGTGTTTCTAATAAAGTGGGTGTAAGAACAAGGTGGATGTTTCTAATAAAGAGGCCAGTGCGTGGAAGCACAACCCAGATGTTTCTAATAAAGTGGCCAAGGATTGGAAACACAAGGTAGGTATTTCTAATAAAATTCCAGTGAGTAGCAGCATGAGACAGGGGTTTCTAATAAAGTGGCCGGTGCATGACAGTATTGTTATTTTTCCCTTTCTCAGCTCTTCCTTATTTGGTATCTCTGCATTCCACACTTGAGCATTTTTACGGGCAGTGGACAAAGTTGATATTTATGATTATATACAAAAGTGTGAGTTATGGTCATTCTTAAATACACAGTTTCATCCTCTTTCCGTCAGTCCTCGCCTGCACTGTGGCCGCCCTGTATCTGTAGCTGTTCTTTTACAGTCAGACGTTAAGATGTCTTTGGTGGCTCCAGCCCAGAGAATGGGAGGGATTGCTTTCTCCGGCCTGATCTGACCCCTGACCCTGGTTAAATTTAGTGCTCCCATTGTTATGATGACTGAAGGACGGCCTGGCTGGACTTTGGAAGGGCAGCGCCGGCCACTCCGGCCAAGGCTTCCTTCCCCCGTGGTGGGGAGGCCTTGTAGGGGTTGGTGTCTCTGCAAGTCCAGTACAAGGAGTGGACAATTTATGACATGTTCCCTCTGTCCGTTTCCACATCTGCCAGCCCTGCCACCGAGAGGCGTCCTGTTACAAAACACAGTCAAAAGTAGAACAATGTGACTGAGAACAGGCAGAAACATATGACAATGTCTGCCGAATACCATGCATTCCTTCACTTTGGTGCAACAATAGCACATTTTTTGTGGTCTCCAGGGGCCCAAACAAGTGGCAAACCAAGTTTTTTCCGATGTTGGGCAGTAGTTACTGGTAAAGGGGGTTAAAACCAAAAGCAAAACAGAAACGGCTGGGCTTGTAAATGGGAAATCCCAGGATGTTGCAGGCTCAGCAGGCACATGAAGAGCTTTGTTTGCACTGGGGTCCCATATCTGCAGACATCAGGAGAGGCAGGATCTGAGCAATTTCTCCATTACAAACAGCTCTTTCTCTCAGTCAGGAAAACTAGTGGAGTGACACTTCACGGCACACAGTCTTACGGGAATTGTTTTGTGCCGCTTGATTTCCAGAGTTACCCGGCCTTTCACCCACTTCACATATGGACAAATTAAACGCAAATTATCCCAATGATATAAAACCACTTCATGTCGTTTCACACCATGAACCGATTAGAACCCAGTTATTACAAACTCCACAAGCAATAAAGCATGTTTAAAACAAGGCCAGTATGAAAGTACAGTAATACAGTCATACAAAAAAGTAGGTTCTAATAAAGTGGGTTCTAGTAAGGTTTCAAGTCAAATGAAAGCAGTTTGAAATGAAACAAGAGTAGTTGACCAAACACACAAAAGAGATAGCATGAATAAAAATAATGATTATCTACCTATATTTATTAATAGGAGTTGTTAATAATATATTAAAGGTTAATTAAATGTGAACTGTTATTTATATAGTCATTATCAGTAGTGATGTATTACAATTATAATAATAATAATAATAACAATAATAATAATAATAATAATTATTATTATTATTATTATTATTATTATTATTATTTACTACTACAGAAAGTAGCAGCAAATAGTAAATCAGAATCAGAAAACTTTATCCTGGAGGAACTTACTTATGTTACAACTGCACAGAGACAAGAAAGACAAAAAATATGAAGACTAAAAAAAGTGAAATAAAAAAACTCTCACTAATGCAGTAAACTACACTAATTTGGAATATTATTCCAGTTTCATTAGTAATTAATGACTCTCCAGACTCTCTGTTCTGCTGTAAGGACTGTTTTCCTCTGGCGCCGCACTGCGGCTCTCCTATTGGCTGAGATCAGTTAGGGGACGTGTCCCGGCGCCGGTGACGTCGCGAGGTCCCTTTAAATTGCCGGCATCGAGCTCGAGCTGTTCACCCAGCCGGCCTCGCGCTGCTCCAAACTAGCAAACAAGCAAGCAAACAAAAAACAAGCAAACAAACTGCTGAAGAAGGAAGGAGCGCGAGAGACAGACCGACCGCCTGCTTCGCCACGAGACACAGAGAGAAAAAGAAAATGTCTTCGTACTCGAGCTCGGAGAGCCGGCGCGTGACCCCACGTGTGCACGGCAGCGGCTTCGACACTGCGCGTAGGAAGCGCGCGGCGCCGCACATCTTCGAGCATGTGCGCGAGGATGCGCTCGCGCGGCTTTTCCGCAAGGCTGGCGACGCAAAGGCAGAGGAGCGCGCGCGCAGCGTGTTCGCCGCGGCCGCCTCGCTCGAGCCCGGGGAGACGGCGCGCGCGCTCATGGCGCTCCGGCAGCGCAAGAAGGACAAGCTGCTGCGCATCGCGGGCGCCGTGCGCCGCTTCCTGGGGGTCCGCTGAGGCTCCGGAGGGGGGCACGGTGAAGACAGGCCCAACATGAGGAGAGAAAGAGAAACTGAGAGAAAGAAAAGAAGAGAAAAAGAGGTTTAAACCGAGGACCAGCGGAGCGAGCGGACAGCTAACGGCTCCGAGACCGGCCAGGACCAGAGAGAGACGGTGAGAACTTACCGAGTGGGTGAGGGACGGACTGAAGGAGACAAAACACAAAACGAGACCCTCCACAAAGCCCACCGGGACCCTTACCGTGAAGGAGAACCGAGAGACTAACCCGTGAGAACCGGAGCGGAACTCACCGGTTGCCAGGGTGACGCGTCCTTCTCTCTCGCGTGTGCGGGAACCTCTGAGGAACCGTTCCCGCGCTTCACGCAGCCAGTGAGAGTGCGAGAAAGGCGCTCGCGTGGACTGATATTTTTTACATTTTTATTTATTATTTTATTTTCCTAATGCACTTTGTGAACTTGAGGTGTCTCGTGTGACAACCAGAAGAAGGAGAAAAAAAAGAACAACGCCTGTATGATCAGCCTCAGATTTTGTATTTGTATTTTGTATTTATATATTTTTGAAAAAAGCAAGCCTGTAATTATTTCTCACCTCTTGCCTCAGTTTAACACTCAGTATCCAGTGGCCACTAATTTATTTCTAACAACATTTAAGTGATGCAATTTTTATTGTCAGTTTTCCACAATAAATGAATGACTTTTAAAAATGTATAACATGTTTGTGTGCTTCAGTGGGACATTGCAAACTTGCATACATACATACATACATACACACACTTGCGTGCAACAGTTACAACATCCCTTTCAAATTACATATAGTGGTAAAATTGCACCTGAACCTTAAATATGGCATTTTCTTGCACAATTAAGTGCACAATTTCATTTTATTTGCTTAAATATGCGGTAAAAGTCCTCCAAAATATTTAAAGGTTCCATACCTTTTATACAGGCCACTTTTTAGGTTTTATAGATTTTTTCCCAGTGTATTAAATTCAGCAAATAATAAAAAATTGGCCATAAATGAACACACAGACAAGACGCGTCATTAGCCCAGGGACACATGGGAAGAGAAATATGAAGGAACCCCCTTTTTATGAAACTAAGAGCAAAACCTGTTTGACGAGTGGAGACTGTGATCAGAGTGGGAAATCCATGGATTGGTCATACAGTAAACAGTGCTATTGTAGGTCACAGCAGTGAGAGGCCCAAGCCTCATCATCTTTTCAGTCAGTGCTCTACATCGGCCTTAACGTCAGTAACCGTGGCAGCCTGGAGACCCAGCCCTGCGGAGTCAACCCAAAAAACGACACTGACGTCTGGCAGTTATGTAACACTCTTATGTGTTATAATGGAAGAAAAGTCTTACTCAGCATCGCTTTGGCAACCGCCACACACATATGTGGTGAGCCATGGGGCACGACATACTAACTTTTCCTTTCGAAAGCTGACATCATCCTTCCCTCAGAGCTGTCTGCGCGGCACGGTAGCCCTCACAGAAACGCTAGAGCGCCGTTTTGACTCCTTCACCACGTGGCAAGGCCAGCAAATCTGTGACTTCAGGCGCTGTAGACTAATTCCTCATTAGCAGAGTCAGTGTGCTTAAGTCTAGTGTCGATGCGTTTGTGCCTTTCTGAACATCACTATTTGTGAGGAAGCCAATTCCTTCCACAGTTTCTTGTTGGTTCTCCCCTTTTAGCTTCCAAATAGTCCCCCAAGAAATGGAATTGGTTGATAGGTTACACCCACTTTGCCTAAAGGCTGGAATATTGTTGTGCCATAACCGTTTCACACCAAACCCACTTTGTGTGACTTTGATAGTTACTCAACCATTTAATTATGGAGACATTTATGATAAGATAAGAAAACCCTGTATTAGTCAAATGGGTGGGAAATTTGAATTGTTACATTAGCAGTGTGGACAGATCATGCATAGAAATTAGAAGAAGTAGCACAACCAATAGAAATGAAAACTACAATATAACAGTGTAATTGAAAAAACTGTACAATA
>JBBPCX010105949.1:0-22088 GCA_037974365.1 Hydrocynus forskahlii
TTGGTGGGAATCTCTACTCCTTCACGGAGCGTTCTTAGAGTAAAGTGCGTAGTCTACCGGCTCTTTCGTTTGTATCCACGACTGGGCTCATCCACTGTGCTACAACTGGGCAACTTCTCAGTCATTCAGGTCAGTCTCCGTGACACTTTTATAACAATGCATTATAATAATACCGTATTATATACAATCACATACAGCGCAAAAAAAGAACAAAAAATGCAGTTTTTGAATGCAAGTTCTGAAGCATATCTTGAAGAAAACAACCCTAAAAATGAATGCCTTCTTATTAAAGAAGACGAGTAGATTAATGGCAGAACTGGATGTTTGCTTCTGTATTAAATGTTTAAGAAATGCAATTACAAACAGTTTTTGTGATGAATTTTTTGTTTTTTAAGAAAATGGTGGAGTACAACTCTATCTTCAACTTCCCATAATGAACAATGCCAGAGAGATCTTTCACTGCTCCGCTTTTTGAAGGCTTGATCCATATTAAATATACCAAAGATCAGAGATACTGGCAATGTACTTTTTAATGACCACAAGTTCATTCCAGGCTCATAAATGAGGAACGTTTTCACAAGTACTGTTCACCAAATGGAATAATGAATCAACTTGCTAATTTTAGACTGAACAAATGGGGGTAAAAAACATCCTCACAAAAATAATTCCTCTGACCCATTAGTTTCCAACTGCAGATACAAGTTACACATACAATTACAATTATAATTAAAGGTAGTATTTACACATGACAAATACTGTTACAATTATATGTACTAGTTACACGTACACGTTACAAACACAGTTACAAATGTACAATAACAGGTAAAAGTACTAATTACACATAAAACTACAATTACAGGTTGTAATGACACATGCGTTTAAATTATAGGTACGAATTACACAGTTAACAGTTTGGTGCCTTACTGGACAAAACTGAGCATTTACAGCTAGGGAAAAAAGTTGAGACCACTGCATAAATGTTCAGTTTCTCAGGTTTTATATTTTATAGGTGCAAGTATTGAACTGAACAGCTTTGCCTTAGTTTTTGTATAATAAAATTAAAAAAAAAACAAAAAACCACATCTCTTGTTCACTCAAATGAAGTGGCAGTAATTACCTTTGACTTACTTCTAGTAGAGTTTTACCATCCAACTGGTCACATTGTGAGAGGAGAGTGTTGATTACAGCAGTGTTTTTATACTTTTCCTCATTAAATAAGAGTTGATTCAGGTGATCACTAATCAGTCCCTCATAAAGCAGAACAAGGTGCTTGTGTAGGAATTTAACAGACACTGGCATGGAATGGTTGTCACACTCATAGAGATGCCGATTTAAAAATAAATTGCAGTGGTCTCTTTTTTTTTTTTTATGGAGCTGTATAACTCTTCATATACAAATCTGAAATCTGATTGGCTGAGCCATTTCAATATAATAAATATATACACATATGACCAACTAAATTCTTGATTATGAAACAGATCGCAAAATCTGATTGGTACCGATTGAATGTTGAATAAGCTTCGAATGTTTGCTTCATGTTGTGCCTAAGAATGACCCTAACTGTGATTAAATCAATGTACCGCATGTAACACGATCTGATTGGTTGATGTAATGCATTTAATTCAATCTCATTGGCTGGGATCTCATGCAGCTTGAATGTCCAGTAAGCTGCAAATGTTTGCCTGCTGAAGAATGATCCTAACTGTGATAAAATCAGTGCAACATGGCTTAGTGTCTCTCATGGCTTAGTGCTTTATTAAAGTTGGTAAAATAATCGATGGAATAATCTTTGACTGTCATGTTACTTGGCAACCAGCCTAATGTTAAAGACATTCATTGCTTAGCAGAAGAGTTGTTTATTACAATTGTTATTTATGTTTTAAATTGTATGAATAATTAATAATATTAACAACAACAACAACTATTGTAATAACAACAGCAACAACGACAATAATGATAATACTACTACCACTCCTGTTATTATTATTATTATATTATTATTATTATTATATAACAATGTGTATTTCACTATTAGTACTGAGAGATTAACAGGCAGTTAACATGCAAGGCAACATCTTCAGTCCAACTGGAAGCAAAAAGCATGATGGGTGTAGCACTTAATCTTACATTACTGGTTCTTCAGACAAGAAGATGTTTTAACTGTGTCTGGAGAAGTGATCAGGAAAATTATAGATATTCACTGAAAATGGGCTTTCTTTGAATGAAAAGCTTTCAGTTAGATAGAAGGGCCTTTCTGGGTGAGACAGTGGCACCGCAGCTCGGTCCGAGTGACTCATCTGCTGCAACGGTTTAAACATCCCTCGTCTAAAGCTGAAGCGAGCATCCAAGCACACGGCGAGAGATAGTTATAGTTGTGTAAACTTCAGATTAAACATAGCTCCATTTGGAACATTGCTTCATACGGTATGGCTTATACAGCTGCTGGATGTAGCTGGGGCAGCTGACTCTGTTCAGAAACTGTTCAGGCATCTTCAGGAATGTGAGCCCACCAGACAGAGGGACTGTTATTTTACTTTGTCCAATAAAGAAGACATATATTATTTACATATGTTTTCATTTGCATTTTTTCCCAATTTAAATTATTTCTAGGTTTATGAGCTGTGTAGGAGAGCTCAATTTCTGAGTGTTAATATTGTATGTTTATGACCCCAGCTCTCATTGGCTGTCTCAGAAGAGGGGGTGGGGTAAAGGGTGTGACTTTATACAGAGGTGGAGAGCACATTATGGAAAACACACATATGTCCAAAACTGAAAGCTTGTTTAAAAAGAAATAGGCTCAGTCCTTAAATCCTGAGAATGTATGAGCCAGTCATGGCATCATTGTAACGGTGGTAAGTTTTGGTCATTAATAGCAGATCTCTTGATAAACTACAGACATTCGAAGCCCGTTTGAGACATTTAAGTAACATCTGGGTGTCGACTTTTTACGTAAACATTTAAACTCAAATCTCTGTTACTGAAGTATTTTTGTAGTAAAGACAGAAAATAAGTCATAACATAAGCAATTACATATGGGATAAATAAAGGTTTCTGATTCAAATTCTGATTCCCGGAAATGGAATAAATACAAGCCTCTTATGAAGTCAGTTAAAACACTTCTGCATTAAACCTGAAGTGACATGTTCACAATTTGACTGGATCTGACTCTCAGTATGAATAAAGTTTCGGATGTGTTTTCATGTGTGCATATAGAAGACTTACAGTGGCTTCCAGTGTGTTTCAATCAGTCATATTTTAAGGCCAGAATAACTAGCACTGACCACAGACTGACAGAGCTGGACCTAAAGACTGGGGGGCTTAAAGGCATTTGTCCAAATGGATAAGAGATCTAGGGGGCATTTTAGTGCAGGCTGTGAATCTGTACCTCTAGATATTATTTCTCTTACAAGCATCCATGATGCTTAATTTGGATGCCTTTATTTGGATACCACTACAACTTTTTAACTGCCCATCATAACATCACTGAACTCCACATCACCTAGTACACAGACATTCAGTTCTATTACATTTTGCACACTGCACAGACTTTGCTTATGTTTGTAATGTCTGTAATATTACTTCAGTTGAAATATTATTCTTCCTGTAGATTTATAATTCCTTAGTTTAGCCTTTCCACATTTTTCTGTAATTTCAGTTATTTGATAACTTTACTGCACTGTCTTAAGAGTCGATTCATGGGCTCATTTCAGTACATGATGTTCTTGTACAACAAAAATCTGGAATCTCATAGCCCCCCCATACTCATGTAAGAGTGTAATGGCTGGAGTTTGCATTATGTGATCATTATGTGATTTCATTATAATTTTCAATTCAACAACAGCCCATTTGCTTATGTCATAAATGAGCTTCAAGTCAAAGGTTTTTCTGTTCTTTTCTAAGGAAAGTGTCTTGAAATTATAGTCTGTTATGATTGACGGTGTATTACACATGTAGCAGACAGAGATTAGGTTGAAAAATGCTGGTTTATGCAGCTGCATTGGAGGCAAGTACATGTCTTGACTGAATGCACTATAGAAGAAGCAGGACCATTCATGGCCCTTCAGTTCTCACCCCTGAGAAACTGAAATCTTCAGTGCCTTCGATTAAGGGTCGGCTGAGTCTGAAGGAAGCAGAAGGTTTAAAATTTTTCACAGATGACCAGCAGTGCTCGCTGGGATGAGGGAACGGAGCAGATAGGCCTGTGTACGCTGGAGGGGGAGATCAGGCAGGGGTGGGTGAGAACTGTGACCTCAGTGCTCTAAACTCCATTATCCGTGGAGGTTGGGCTGAAACATGGCCTACAGTGGAGCCTCAGCTGCTGCTGTCTTTGCTTTCAGGGCAACCTGGGTCCATCTAAATGGCTACTATTACTGATCGTTTCCACACTGATTCCACATCATTTTCAGCTCTGCTCGCTCGGTTTGGCCCCCCCACCCCACGACCATACGCTCTGAGGTGGCTATGAAGTGCAATATACTTCCAAAAAGCCCTTTTAGAAGAAAAGAAAAAAGCAAAGCAATTTTTTTTTGTCTGGTTAGCCCTTCTATCTTTTATTAATTTAATAGACTCTTAGAATTAGCATTGATGAAACATGGTGTCATTTGATATAAAATAATATCATACACACAGTTCTTTTGATTAAATTAATTAAAATGTATATATAATTTTATACACATATACATACATACATATATATTATATATATATTGTGTATACATTCTAATGTTGGCTTAAACCTATAGTGCTCGGCTAAAATATGCATCTAATACTTTGGCATGAAACTGTACATTATTTTTCACTGTATTTTCCATCCACAAAACTGCAGCATAGTCTCTTTTGCAGAATCAGCGCCTGAACAGAAAGAATGAGGGTGGAAATCATAACTACCGGCCCTCTGGTCTGAGATTGGTTCATTATTCTCATGGTTACGGCAGTAATGGGACCAGAGCTGTTATAACTGGTGAGGAGAGCTAGCTAATGTTACCTGGTCAACCAGAACATCTGTAACTAGTTAGTTTTGGATAATGTGCTCTAGTAAACTGATGTCTCATTTGCCTTTCAACTGGAATGACATACAGACTAAGACACACAGACTAAAGTGAATAGATTTTTTTCACTGCTTGTATCACCTAAGATGGGTGTGAGTCAGGTATACAAGTATATAATTGATGAATATATTTAATGGTCACTAAGCATCATATCATGACCACCGAGCCATAATAGGTCCAATGAAGGAATTATTTCAAAAAAGATTTGTTCTGTAAAATGATCCAAATTTGCCATCACTAAAGTCCAGGCTACTAGATGCGTTCTTCGTTTCTCATACAGTGTTTCTTCAGTGTTGTGTCTTGTTTTGCATTATGAAAATGCATTAGACAAGCTAAATTAACAGGCTTCTGAGGCAGAGCAGAGAGAGAAAGCACTTTATGCATTACACAACCACATATACGTGTATATATAATTTGCTCTCCATTAAAGATTCGCCTTTTTCAATTGCACATTACGACTTTCTGCACAAGTCAGTTTTTCATGTAATGTAGCCATAAAGCTAATGAAGATTTAATAAAGACAGCGCGCATTTGTTTAGACGCTGTATTAAAACCTGCTCTGAGTCTGAATGAAAGAGTTACTGTTATTCTGAGAGTGCCATGGAGAAGTGTGTAAGCGTATAGTTATCATGGAAAAAATATGTTAAATCTCATTTGTAGTTTCCTCCTATAAATACGTTTTTATCACATTCTTGGCAGACGAACCTGGAGAGGAATCTGAATTGAATTTTAAATGCTGGCTAGGACAGGAATCAGCATATAAATTAAAAACTAAAACGCCACTGCCTCCTCCGGGAGGTAAAACATCAACAAGTCTCTGTGAAACTCAGACATCTGGAGAATTCTGGCCACGTGGGCCAAACCGGACCTCCCTCATATTAAAAACTAGTCCACATGTTTAGTTTAGAGACGTTAAATGTAGTAGTTGCACACTAATCTCCTGCCCTGTAACAGTAAAGCATGATTAGAATCATTCTGGCCAAGATGTCCTGACCTTAATATCATCTGGATGAGTGGAATCATGGATCATGGAATGAACTCTTCAGCTGAAAAAGGGAAATCTATCATTTTCCTAAAGCCAATTAGAAAATAACCACAGAGACATGACCAGGTCAGATTCAAGAGCTTTACCATCGTGCATGGTGTGAAAACCCAATAAGACCAGTTTACCCCAGTCCTACAGTTAAACCCAATGTAAAGAAGGACAACGCTGCAAAAACATAACATTACATTATATAAGAGACACACAACACACAATAATTATCAAAATATTAAGTCATACTGGAAGTCAAGAAAATAGATAGGATATGAAGAGTCCTAATTCATTAAAGAGTGAACCTAAAAAAACATAATAAATAAAACAAAAAACAAATTTGTAAATGCAATAATATTAATCTTGTTTATTATTATTGTTGTTGTTGTTGTTGTTGCTATTATTATTGTTGTTGTCATTGTTATATAACTGTTTATTAATATAATTATTTACAGTGATATAATTATTGATTATTGTTGCTGCATTTTATAAGAGCGAAAAACAATTGCACAAATTAAAAAAGAGAACAAAAATTTAATCAGTGACAAATAAACGAAAAATAAATAAATAAATGAAAGCATAATGGGCTTGCATCCAGTCTCATTTGAATCTCATTTTGCTGTAGAGACTCAAAAAGCATATTTACTCGCTGTTATTTTTATTCTTGTTGTTGTTGTTGCTGCCACTGCTTTGTTGATGTTATATATTTGCTTTTATATATAAAACGAATGAATAAATCAATCAAATGATGTCAGAATTGGTTTCCATCCAATCAGCTGCTTGTTCCTATCCAGTTTACCCAGTTACAGGCCGTCTTAAAGTGGTGTAAATCTGTTTTTTTTTTTAAATGATACATTCAGTGCTTCGGTGTACTAGACCAAAATCAGAAACACATTGTGATTTAAAATGATCACAATAACAATGACACATCGTCATATTGCCCACCCCTCCCAAACATTATTGCAGAACTCCCAATAATGGGGCCTTGACTTACTCCGAAGCTCTGAGAGGGACATCTGGCTGGCTAGTCTTTTTGATATCAGGCCAGACGAAGCTTTTAAAGAGTAATGCCATCAACCTGCATGAGCTACGTCTCCTGGACTCAGGGATATTATTAGTTGGGCAGATGCAGGATAAACTGACAAGGAGTGACCCGACATGTGCACACCAATCTAACTTCAGTCCACGACATTTGGCGAGGCACTTTAATCATCCATCCGATCGAAACGGTAATGTGTACCCTGATGTTCGCTACGGTCAGTATTCAATAACAGCATACTCACACTCACAGCCCACTGCTCTTACCATGACTCAGTCTAACAAAAAACAGCCATTAAGCATCTATGACATCACATCAAGTGAATGTAGTAACAAATTTCCACAGACTCTAATGGAATGACGTATGGGCAACAATGTTCTAGTGCAGTGGACCTATTTGTTGAACAATAAGCATTAAAGAGTCTATATCTTACTGTGGCTTCGTGATGCTGGTTTATGTACCAAAAATATAATTTTCCATCCTTATGCCTTAGAATTGGACAGGCTATGCCTTTAACATATACAGTATGTAAATGACCTCTTTACTGATACGCTGTGTTCTATTGTGCTTTGTTCAAAAAAAACGTTTATTACTTGATCATGAGCAGAACTGCCATGGGTTGAACGGTCAGATAGATTAAAATGTATTGGTTTTGTGACATTGCAAAAACAATGAATTCAAAATACAACGCTTCCAATAGAAACCAATGGGCGGTGTGGTTGGATCTGTTCATTTTTTTAATAATTTATTTTCTGGGAAAGGTCAGAGAATAGAAGGGCCTTATATCAGATATAAAAAAAAATTACAGTACTTGTATGACACATAATATGATAGCCGGAAAACGTGACCAACACTAAATGAAAGAGAACAATCAGTTCTCTTCCATCTTCTAATGTTTCTGAAATTGAAGGTTTTGCAAATGGTGTGATGCACAGCACCTATTTTTAAATCTAATTAAAATTCTAATTAAATGATTCAAGGTTTGCAAAAAGTATAAACCATCAAAGTGCACCAGCAAGACAGCAGGGCTCCAAAAGACCATTATCTGTGTTGTCATTATACGATTGGCTGCCTAGTATTCAAAAAGCACTCTTGATGATTGGCTGAAACACTCTTGATGATTTCAGTATAAACAGGTGGGATTAAAAGGATGTAGGCTGAATATGCAGACATTTATAAATGACAGGATTCAGAATTCAAACTGGATTGTTTCTGCAGCTTAGCTTCAGCCCTTTAAGGTCACAGTTGGCCTTGGTGGGAGGACCAGGCTGAACAGCTGTCATGCTGAGGAATGAGCTTTACTGTAGTTTGTATAAATGGGCTAAACCACAGGAAATGACATGGTCCAACCGAGTTTGGCAGAAATTGCTTTTTAAGGCAGCATTGTCCAAGGCAAGCATGACAAAGTCTTATATCATAGCCAGTGATAAAATATGTGTTATGGCAGTGACCTTTCACCACAGCATGCAACCAAAATACCGAGAGGCTTCCAGTTCCACACTGACAGCTGGTGTACACATGAATGCCAGAGAGAAGCTTGATGGACAGTGACAAATAACACCTCTTCAGTAATGTGGATTGTTATACAGCTTTGTATGAGGAGCTTGTTTTCTGTCTAAAGAAAGAATGCAATGCTAATTAGTGGGCAATCAAGCCCTCAGGATGTGTAAGACACTCTGCAGCGAGAGCCAGAGACCTTTCTAGACGGGTGGTTGTATTGGGGCACACACATCATTAAGGGAGGCGGAACCCAGCCTCTTTTCAGTCAAAGCAAACCAAGAAAAGCAGAAGCTCAATCTCAAAGGGCTCTCTACTTCCTTAACCGATTATCTCACTGATTATCTCATTATAGTGGCACCTGTCACGAGGTGAGAGATATCAGGCAGCAAGTGAAAATCAGTTCCTGAATTTGATGTGCTGAAAGCAGGAAAAATGGGAAAATATTAGGGTCTGATCACCCATTCAGGGTAAAGATGTTCCCTCATTGCAATGGTTTCTTTCAGTAGGGAAATACGCCCCACCACACCACAAACAGGAACAGTTTGAGGAGCTCAGTGTGTTGACTCGGCCAACAAATTCCACAGATCTCAATCCAACTAAGCATCTGTGGGATGTGCTGGACAAACGAGTCCAATCCATGGAGGACCCATCTCACAACTTGCAGGACTTAAAGGATCTGCTGCTAATGTTGTGGTGCCAAATACCACAGTGCACCTTCAGAGGTCTTGTGGATTCCATGCTTTGGATCATAGCTGTTTTGGTGGCATGCAGTTACATACACAACATTAGGCAGGTGGTTTTAATGTTATGGTTGATTGGTGTATTAGATCACTTTAGTTAGGATGGCAGCTACTGCTATGCAGTATTAAAATGCCAATATGCCAATAATTGTCAATTTTTGAACAAAAAGAACAGTTAAGGACTCATTTTGCAAAAACTCTGCCTTGTTTAGTCATATATATTTAAATGTGTTTTTGGGACATCACAAAAGCAATGTGACATCAATACATATGGATATAAAAATATACATATACTGTTAGTTGTTAGTTACCTTCTATACAAGTTTCTGTGAATAACCCTATGAGCAGCTTTTTATCTGGAGTGGTTTTCTAGCATGAACTGGTCAGCAAAACAGGTGTAAATTGGTTACATAGAAATAAATAGGATCTACATTAAAAATCTGAATTTTTAGTGTCTTTAACACTGTCAGTTGAGGTCAGTTGTAGTAAATGAAAATATAAAATGTGAGACTGCATGGTTTATAGTTTATACTGTCCACATTTGGAAGCTTAAATATACATATAAACTTTATTTGTGAACATACAACCACTCGGCCATACCTCAAGGCTCAGTTTGCTCATTCTGGCTGTCAGAAAGACTAGGATCTACAGAAATGTGCACTTGCATGTACAGTCCTATGCATCAGATGACAAGGTCAGTGCAGGGCAGAACAAGGCTGAACAGGGCAGAACTGGACTGTGCAGTACAGACAAATGGCCAAACTAACTGGAGAGGCAGTGCATCAATACAAGACGCTTGTATAGTGAGTGACTACAGGCAAAAATTATTATGTTGGTTTATGAAATTCCCACAAAAGCTGGTTACAAATACACCTAAATTAATTAACAGCTAAAAACAATGTTCATTAGTAAAGGTAAAATTTTAAGCTAATGTTTTATTTAAATGCACTTAAAACTGAATTGAATGTGATTGAATTCGAACTTTCCAGTACAATTTTGTGCTAAACTTAATAAATAGAATAAATAGGAACTGTTCATCAACATCAAATTCATGAGCATATAATTCTCAGATGTCTGGTTCCTATCATGCACAGCTCTGACTCAAGAAAGTTTCTCAAGAAACATTTTATTGCAAACCACTCATTTCATTTTAGTAGCGATGACAAGCAAAATGCCATTAGGGATGGAGAAGCTTTGTTTTGCGCGGAAAGTTTGTTCTCTTTGTCAGTCGTTAAAAAGTCGTTAACCATGTCGGCTTATAAAACAGGCTCATAAAGATGATCGTTACACAGTTTATGTTGGAAAACGCCTGGTAAATTCTTGCGGCGGGCCATACTGGATTAAACTAATGGATTACAGGCCATTAAAGAAAACAGGAGTTCATGATGAAAGCCTATTCATCTCTCAGACAAGGAGGCGGAGGCTGTGTCTGTTGTAAAAATATCTGGCAACCACTGCTGGAGAAGGACATGGTGTTTTACCAGAGCCCGCTAAGCTTTGATTGGTGTTTTTATTGGAGTTTTTTTTTTTATTGGATCCAGTGAGCAAATACTGTTATGCCTTCATGTATTACCAGTATAACCAAAACAGCTTCTATTAGCAGTCTCAACCAACATTTTATGTTTTATCCACTTGTGCATCTTTTTTATGTTTTATCCACTAATGCTCATTCACATGAAAGCTGAAATAATGGAAAAGTACTATGATTCTGTATCAGCCAGCACATCAGATCTAAGCAGAGGCCCTCAGCGACTACAGCGCTCTTCTGTTTACTCCAGAATGGACACTCTCCATTAGGGCCGTGCTAGGAGGCGTAAATGCAGAGAAAGCTTGAGGAAAATCATCCTCAGCGCGTGTTTCATTTACCCCGTGTCCTGTCTGCTTCAGGTGAGTGTTTATCCCTCGTCTTCCCGCTCCTGTCCAAAACCTGATAACATCATCTCTACAGATTTATTCCGAGTAATATGCCGATACTCTGAGAAATCGCTGACGCCGTGCTGGATCTGCTGGGGCTAAATTTAGTCCACCTCTCTGAAAGTGACAGCGTTGGGATATTTATAGCCCTGCTTTCCTTTAGCCTTTAGTGCTTCCAGACGAGCTCTTTCGTCAGGGCTGGAAACTGTGCCCTCCACAGCATGCAATATGGGTTAGGAGGAACATGTGCTATGCATCTTAAGGTATTTGTGGATACACAAACTGCAGCAGGCTGGCTGGTAGCGGTTTATCACTTTGGCCTTGATTACCCGACAAAACGCAAGAGCTGGGTCTGGTTTTCACCTGTTAAAAACGTGGCCCTTTCTAAGAACTGTAAGAACAGTCTTGGTGAGTAAACCACCAGAGTAATCGCCAAGCCTCACTGAGCATTCCCTGCTAAAGCACCGGGCTGAAGGGGAAGTTCAGCCAGAAACAGCTACAAACACTAAAAGAAAGAGAACAATCAGTTACATTTCCAGCTGATCTTCTTATCTTTCTGAAACAAAAGATTTAAAAAATGGTGATGCTATTTTTTTTCATTCTGTATTTTTATTTTTGAAACATAATTATATATAACAAGTCTGATGGAAGAAAAGGAGAAACAACAACATGACCTTTATACAATGTAAAGCATGTCAGAGTGCTTTATGAGGTACTGATCACCTGAATCACATCTTATTTAATGAGGAAAATTATAAAAACACAGCTGTAATCAACACTCTCCCCTCGCAGTGAGACCAGTTTGACGGTAAAACACTACTAGAAGTTCGTCAAAGGTAATTATTGCCATTTTGTTTAAGAGTGAACAAGAGATTTGTTTTCTTTGAATTATTCAAGTTCTGTAAACACTGCATCATTTCTCTTATTTTGATGCTTTGTCATTTAAAAGTATGCTTTTAAAGAACAATATTTTTATTTGGAAATTAGGAGAAAAATTGTCAGCAGTTTTTAAAAACTCAAAAATCTCCACAAACCTGAGTTTGACTAATACATTTTCTAAAGACAAAGAGAGTTATCTTCTTTTCCATGATTTAATATCATATACTATTTCTATCCACTCTTGTATTGTTGGGGGCTCGGAAAGAAAGTAACCAACATCCTGTTGGTTGATGCTTTTTTGCAAGTACTTGTCAAAATACCAAAACAGGCATTTATCAGATCACCTTTTGTAAAAATCCGATTTAACTAAAAATAGGGTGGAGAACTGTGAAGGAAGATCAGTATTACATATACTTTTCAGTGCTTTGTGAAACTCTGTCCAATAGGGTTTTACCTCTGAAAACACCTATTTTTAAGTCTAATTAAAACTCAATGTCATGTTCTCGGCTGGAATCACAAAGGCACTGAGCTTGCTGGATTTATTTGTGATACCGTTTCATTTAGCCAAAATGACAGGAAACACCAAACAAAGAAGATACAGTTTCTAGAGCAAAGTTTCAGATGTTCCTAACACTCAGAGGAAATACTTAAAGTAGTGTCCCGTGAAAGAACATCCAGAAAGCACAGATGTTAACCCGGAAAGGGGCAAGTGTCCTTCTTTGTTGCTGGAAAGGTGCCAGACTTGTGTTGGCCTGAACTTTTTTATGACTGTAGTCAAAACTAGGGTAGACAGACAGATAGACAAAAAAAAAAAAGACAGACAGATAGACAAAAAAACACTCAAGCTATCTTGAGTGTTTCACTGAGTGTTCTCGTGTTTTTTGTTTTGGTTTTCTTAAAGCCCTGTTTATTACTGTAAATTAAATTAATGTATTACTGTATTTACCGGCTTATACCAAAGAAAACGCCCGTGCATTAATTAAAGTACAGTCTATACAGGGGTAACACCAATATTTTACATTCTAGCACTCTGGGAGTTCAGTGTAAACTGTACAGAACGGATACGGGTTTACCTTTACATTTTCTTTAAGATGAAATTAAAGTGTTCTGGGAGTATATCTGGAGGCATATTTAGGGTTTACACTATAAAAATATATTTTTTTTTTTACCACATCACACACTTGAGTTTTTTCACTAAACGCGGGTGCTCTTGGGACGTAATTCCCGCGATTGTCGGGGGTTTACTACATATATATACATATATATTTAGAAAAACCCCGACAATCGCGGGGGTTACGTAAAGTAATCATGGGGGTTACGTAAAGTATTGGGACAGACCTGTTTTTCAGAGGACTACCTCCTGTGATATGTTATACGGCTATGTTGTGTCATTTTTATTTTATTGGCTGTGCTGCTTCTACTTTCTTCTCTTGTTCTGTCCACTTAGCTTCTCTAACAATGCAAATATCCTACCCCTGGGACTAATAAAGGGTTTTCGTATTTTATCTACATGACACAGATACATCAGGTGCAGGTGAAGCTGGTCAGTGACGCGGGTTAAACCAAAACAAAAGCAGCAGGTGGAGGGAGGTCAGACTCAATGCTCCAGCGATTGCTGTGGAAGGGGGCGTGGCACAGGTAAGTCGGCCGTGACACTCAAGAGATACAGTTTGATCTAAGAGGAGCACTCAGGTCCATCTTGACCAGAACTGACCATTTTCCAGTCAGTCATTCTACTTGGGCATAAATATTTAGGGGTCTATGTTGACAGTAGATTCAACTGGGAACATAATATTGAAAATTTGGACTCAGGTCTTGGGTGTCAAATGTTGGTCAACCCTTTTATTACACCATTCTATTAGCATTTTAAGGTACTGCACTGTTGGATAACCTTTCAGTTAAACTTAAAATCAAATTGCTCCACTTGGTGAAGACTGCTGTGAAACTAGGAGCTTAGAATTATTCACTTCTGAGTAGTGTGTAATCAGACAGGCAGAGAAAATAGTGTCGGATTCAATAGTGTCTGAATTCTAGCTCTTATCCTCAGGTGGAAAATTTAGGGCTATTTGGTGCATGTTAGATGGTTAGAAGGATTCATTTGTACCCCTGGCAGTTGCATTTCTTTTTGCAAGGAGGTAATACGCTGTAGCTATGTGGATTGCTCAAAAATGCCTCATGCAATGATGCTGGAATGTGCAGTGGTGGGTAATGGGCCCATATAAATTGTTGCATAACATTTGTAACAGGGCTTTATTGTGACTCTGAAAGGGCACAAGGAGGTGCAATGGGGTCATAGGGGAGTGAATGCGTATATGAATATATGGGAGTATATGTCTTTGCTTTTGTAGGTTTGGCGTAACTGTGTATAAATGTGTGCGATGAGATCAGTAGAACTGGAAACCCAAGATAAATTAATTAATAAATAATAAAAAAGTATATTCATTTTAATTCAAATGTAATTGATTATTTTTTAACGTCATAGAGTCACCAGGTCAGTGGCAAAGCTCTGGTAGATATCATGATAATCTCATGGATGATGCAGGACCAGAAAGCATTCCTGAAAAAAGGAACCACCATACATGTCTTGGGGTCAGGAAATTATTTACATGTCATGTGCAAGGTAACATAAAGTCAACACACCTAACCCTCTGGCTAGTCTCAATATGACACATCCAACATAGCTAAGATAATGTAAACGCTAAACAAAGCTCACTCACAGTTAAACAACAGCTTTAACACAGTACAGCAGCCCTGGCATTGGACACAGTGACCATAGACTTACACAATATGAAGAAAAGCACTGGGACACCTGACCATTACACCAACAGGGACTTTAGTGATACTGCATTCAAATAATTAGACATTAATATAGAGCTGTTCCCCCCTTTGTAGCTTTCACTCTTCTTGGAAGGTTTTCCACACGATTTTGGAGTTTCTGTGGGATTTTGCGCCCATTCATTCTGTAGAGTGTTTATAAGGTCAGACACTGATCTTGGATGAGAAGGCCTGGCTCACAATCTCCAGTTCATCCTAAAGGTGTCAGGTTCTTCCACACTGAACTCATCCAGCCATGTCTTTATGCAGCTTGCTTTGTGTACTGGGACACAGTCATGCTGGAATAGAAAAGGTTCTTTCCCAAACTGTCCACAAAGCTGGAAGCATAGCGTTGTCTATAATGTATTGGTATGCTGAAGCATTAAGATTGTCCTTCACTGGAAATAAGGGGCCTAGCCCAAACCCTGAATGTGTGTCCCAATACTTTTCGTCCACATAGTATATAAATAAAAGGATAAATTAAAGGTAAGTGAACCAACACAAGTGAGCTTTATGGAAAGTTTTGGAAAGCTTTATGGTAGCAACAAACTATTCTTCTAGGTTCAATACTAAGGAAGTTGGTAAACAAGAGCAGAACTGTAAAACTTCCTGGACTTTAAGAACGGCCTTAAAGCTACAGTATTTGCTGATGCTGTATCCTCCGCTTAGGCTGTACAGATAAAAGGAATTGTGTCCGGTCACAGTGTAGCAACTAGTTGAGCTAGCGGCCGCTCTCTTTGCATTCCGCACAACCCGAACAGACGTGGCAGGGGAGCCACCTGAGGCCCGGTAGCCTCGCAGACACCACTTTGATCACCTTCAGTCAACCCTGCTTACAGCCGTGCAAAATGTCACTATCGCTGCATTGAGAAGTTCCCCAAAGCTTTTACATTAATTGGCTAATTTATGATTACAAAGAGCTCAGGATATTGGACATGCAGTTCATGGTCTGAAAGGCTCCTGGATCGAAAATTGAATACATTAGGAGCCTGGCACCCTGCCAGCACGCCAAATTTAGCAGCTATGACAATGAAAGTCCAGCGCATGCTTATGTTTATGAAGAGCCAGGGTGGGGTGTACTAAGAGAAGTTAATGATACAACAAAATCCTGTCTTTCAGGTGAAAAAGTAAATATGAGTGATGCTGTTTTTCAAAGACGCCAGGCATTCAGAAACCTGTTTTTTTGTTGGCCAAACTATAAAACATTTCCAATGAATGCGAATAACTAGTCTTAGTGTGGAAAAACTGGCATTATATGAATACATATGTGCTTTCCAGCCCTCTTAATTGGACCATGAGTTTGTACTCATCTGTGGAACGGGAGAATATAATGGGTTTAAAGTTTAATGCCAGAGAAAAGGACCTTCTATCTCTGGAAATCCTTCGTAAGGTG
Source organism: Hydrocynus forskahlii (assembly GCA_037974365.1). NCBI lineage: Eukaryota > Metazoa > Chordata > Actinopteri > Characiformes > Alestidae > Hydrocynus > Hydrocynus forskahlii. The sequence goes on from JBBPCX010105949.1 coordinate 16,361, forward strand.
TTGATGATGAATAGTGGCCTTCTGACCCATGACCTGTTGACTCATCTTCAAGGGTGAGCTGCGCTTCGTGAAGCTCTGACATGAATATCAGTGTGGATAGGAGAGGAATCATAATAATACCAGTGTTTGGGGCAATTAGACCATTGGTTGTCAAATCACCCACACACACACACACACACACACACACACACAGGGGAAATTAGTGTCTTTTTCCAGCCACAACCACAGTTAATGATCTAATCTACTCATGCTAATCAAACATTCCGTCTTTTAGCTCTCATGCTATGTCATAACCATGTCATTTTTCTGACTTTTGTAAGCCATCCAAACCAAACACAAGTGAAAGTAATCTATGTTAATAGACTACTTGATGATAAAAATAATTAATATGAAAAGGGTTGAGGACATGTCCATATGGAACATTCCTTAGCAAGCAGTAAAAGCCTTTCAGGCTGGCAGGCCAAAATACTGGGCGTAACTCCAGGGATTCAGATAAAAGAAAGATAAAGTGGTGTAAAAAATGAAAGCATCCCGAGAAGATCAGCCAGTTAAGGCCCCATTTCTAAAATGCAAGCTTACGTTTTCAGGCTACGCTGGCTAGTTTGATCGCTAGCAATGCTGCCATAATGTGCAGCCAGAAATCCACAAGAAACAATTGGCCATTTTCTCACTGGGGGCAGGATGTTATGGATCCTGCTGTTATATACAGCAAACCTACAGCAATCCTAGATAATTGAGGGCACTTGGTGGGGCATGTGAGCAGAACCACTGTTAGCATGCTTCCCCGAACACTGAGCTGCCCTATGAAACTACTATGACGTTTCATGGATGTTTCATTCCAAAGAAGTAAACAGCTTCATAAGAGAAATGTGTGAAGGAAGACATCTACAGCCTTGAATGGACCGGTTACAGCTAACAGTGGGGTCCCACAGTAGGGGGGGAGCGATTGAGAGAACAGGGAGCCAACATCAAACTCAGCTCCTCCACAAGGAGAAAGAAACAGATTCACTGACAGCTATTTTTGACTACAGCTGGAGATTCCCTCAGACTCAGTGCTGTGAAAAAGTATTGGCCCCCCTCCTGATGTTTTCAGTTTCTACATTTCTCATACTTGTTTCAGATCTCCAGAAAGAAAAGACATGTATGAGACAAAGACAGTCTTCATAAAAATAAAACATAGTTTGCCAAGGACCATGTAAAAATCTTTAGTGGAGTGTTGAATAATGCTCTCATCCAAATGAGCAAAGCGACTACCCAAACATTCTCCAGCCTCATTCCATTTCCGACCTCTCGGCTGCTCGCGCTCGCTCTGCAGCCGCCCCTGTGGGCAGGAATACATCACGGACGACGGTTGGTTTGATGGAGCCACTGAAGCAAGAAAAGTGGATGCTGCATCTGTCGAGCGAGTTCTTCAGACCCTCAGTCTGAGTGTCACAAATGAAAGTGACAGCCAAGTCAGACGCCTCATCACCACTGAGCCCGGCCCAGCACAGGTGCGAGCGAGTGGAAAGTAGGGACACATGGAAATTGTACATTTAATTTTTTATCAGGTTTAAGCACCTTTAAATAAGGTTTGCCAAACCCACACAGTTCTATGAGGAAAACATATATGATTCTTCTACGCCGTTGCTCAAAAAACATTTGTTGCCCGTTTTTCTTTTTTTTTTTTTCACAATAAAATATTTACTGCCAGCCCCTATGACTTGGTCTAAACAGATATGCAAAGCAGATAGCAGAACCAGTCAGAGAGGTTATAGGAAGTGAGGACAAGAGCTGATGAGGGGAAAATCGGAAAGCCTCTCAGCTTCCACTGAGAGAGAACCCGCATTTGCAGTATAGCGACGCAGTACAGAGAAAGGCAGCTGAAACATTGACACATGGAAGAAAAATGGCTAAAAATGCATATTTAATTTCTTTATAAAGTTTAAGCACCTCCAAATAATGCAAAGGTTGGCCACACTCACACACACATACAGGAAACACATGTGGTTCTTCTATGGCATCACACAAAGAACCCTTTGTTGCCCAGTGTTCTTTTCTTTACAAATGTACAACATATGATAATGAGATGTACAACATCAAACACACTGCCAGCTCCCATGACTTGATGTGAATAGATATGCAAAGCCGATAGCAGAACCAATCAGGCAGGCGATAGGAAGTGGAGAAAAAAGGCTGGTGAAGAGAAAATTGGAAAGGCAACGGATTTAAGAGATTCTGACGTGAAAAACTGTTTTCCTGTTTTCCTTGAAAGGGCTGAGGGTCACGTCCATGCTGGTCCAGGGCATCGGCTCGAGGCTGCAGGCTATAGGAAATCAATTGTCACCGGAGCCCAGGGAAAATACAGATAAGCACTGCAATCACTTCCTTTGAGGAGTGTCGCCTCCAGTGCAGCTTTATTAACGTAACAGCACAAATTTCAGACAGCACTTTCTAAAACAACACGTGTCTTGGCAAATGCAACACAGATGTCATGAATCTTGCCTTTTTTTGGCATCACTTTTAATTGGGGGGGGGGGCTCTGAATGTGACATACTGGAGCTTTTTATGGGTTTTGACTGGTTAATGAATGGGCACACTCATTCAAGCCCTTTATCTCATTGATGTGCGAGGGAAAAATCATCCAGACCACACAGCCCAGGGGATTTTCACCCTCACTTACTGCAGTCTGCAATTTTAATAGGCCCTGTTGCCCTGGGACACGGGAGGCCTTTTAGATTTTACTAGACTTTGCTCTGTAGTGACATTGCTAAATGTCTCAATTTTCATAATTCTAACTCTTATATGTTCAGTAGTAAGAAATAAGCACGTTGGAGTCATGACCTCAGGCTAATCATCTATAAAAGAAAGACTAACGCCGCAGTCACAGACACTGGCTTTGCATCCGTCGGCTTTAATAAGTCAACAACGCTGATGGACGTGTTAACCACGCTGCATGTACTTTTCCCTAATTACGCTTAAAGATTCTTGGAAATGTGGCACTTTCAAAAGAATTTGGCTGCAAAAGGGCAATAAAGGGAGAACATGCTGACTGCGTAGCGATGCCCTTCAGTGACAGGGTGGGCGCTTTATAATGAAAACGTGTTGCCCTAACCCAAGAGAGCCATACCAAGAGGCACTTTGTGGAGCCTTCCTTCGGTAGATGACTATTATTTTTGGAATTTTAATTACATCTCAGAAAAAAAATCCACCTTTTTTATTTAAGCATTCAGTCAAAATGGAAACAAAGCCATTGAGACTCTTTTACAGCTTTCTATCATCAAATGATGTCTAAGGCACGAGGCAGTGTATTCATGTAAATAAGTTTCAATGAATAAGCTTTCAGAGGCATTAAATCCTTCAGACGCATGAAACTCTAGATGTCTGGTTCCATTTGCCACTACTGTTGACAACTCTGGTAAGTTTTCCCTAAAACCGAGTATTTCACATGAAACCAATCTGAATGACTTTGTTTAATCATAACTGTTTAATTATGCAGGATATTCTGCATTAATGGGTGAAATTCCCCTTTAAGAGAGTGGAGAAAAGTACTAAGAATGGCAGAAAACAGAAAGTGTATTACGAAACAGTACAAAACAACAAAAGAAGAGAGAGAAACATGTTCAATGCATAGGACCAGCACAACAAGCATATTTTCCTCCTGCAAAAAAACTCTCAGACTACATCAGAGGAGGCTTTTAAGTTGCGCATGAAATCAGCCTCATCCAGTTTCTGGAGTGGCTGTTTCCTTTTTTTTGTTCGCAGCTGCATTGTTTGCATTTGATGTATAGGCTAAACTCTGACTGGAATAAAGCCCCTCATACTTCTAATATGCTTTTAATGACTTCAGTCCGGGCTGACCGATGGTATTTGCTGCGTTGGAAAGAGATTAGGGTAAATGTGAACAATAAAGGGAAATCATGGGAAATCACACTTGAGACAGGGTTGGTTTGCCATGATAACATTTCCACTTCAAAACACTGCAGCAGTAAAGATCCAGCGCACTCAGAAACTCGGAGTGAAGCGACAACTTTGGGTTGCAGGGTTTAGCCACCAGGCGGCCTGCAAATATGAATTTGAATTAAATGATTAAGCTCCTGGAAAATGTGATTAAGTTGATTCTGTTTGGTCTTTATCTGTAGTTTTGAGTTTGTATTTTTTTGCACCAAAAAATCACCTTATGACCTATACAATTACATACAACAGTCCCACTTTACAGTAAGACTACCCTTATAAAGAGTTTATATATGATTTATGATTATGTTGTTAATCAGGTTGTAGACAGTTTATAAATCATTAATAAGCGGTTGTCATATATTGTTGTGGACTCACTATTTGGCAAGATCTGCTGTTTTAATGGTAGTAGCATGTGAACCTTCAAAGGTGACAGATGTACATTCTGCCTGAGAAAGAGACAAGACAAGCTCAGCAACCAGCAAGATCTGAGATCTTACCAAATAGCCTGTATCAGCAGTTATAACTGCTTATTAACGATTTTTAAACAGTCTACAACCTAATGAACACCCTGGTTATAAATAATTTGTAAACCATATATAGAATATGAAGACAAATAAAGAATCTTGAATCTTTCTAGAAAATGTGGATCCAGCTCTTGAAAGAGTAAACCAAGAATGACAGCCAGAGGAAGAAACAGTGGGCGGAACCAAGAAGTGGCTATGTTTTCGCCTGGAAAAGTTGTGGGGGTCACATCGTAGAGCGCATGGGATAAAGATAAAGAGGCGCGGCTTCTTTGGAGGGCAGTGATTTGTACATGACAAACCACTCGGCATGCATTATTCACTCGCAGGGTTTATGGTGCTTTTGCCAGCCGCGCAAAGGCACTTTAAGTGCTGCTCTCCCCCGAGCCACATCTCATCACTCTCTCTCTCTCCACACTCGTATTCACTCAGAAACCACAGCAAAACCGAGAGCGCGATAATCACCCTAACCAGGAGGACAGAGGGCCAGCGCTTTAATGCATTAAGCTGGGAGGCCCCGCTGCTTCTGGAGCTTGTAGGCTTTTTTTGTCGTTGAATACATGCTCCAGCACACCTGACTGGACAAGAAAATTCTTCAGGAACTCAATCGAAAGGTTCTGGAAGTAGCCTGACAGAGTTCTTGACCAGCGGGTCAAGGGATCTCAATTAGTGGTTGGTGGTTTGGAGCCGGGTGCAGAGGCCAAGCAAGAAGGCAAGCAAGCCAAGCAATTGCTCAGACAACTAAGAATAAGGTTTGTGGTAGAATAAGGTGTTAGTGGATGAAGTCCTACCAACAATGATGTAGAGCCTAAGCCTTTAATAGCAAGTGAACATAAAAAGTAGTGGTAATAGTTTTAAGAGCCCATTTCATACATTTATATTGTGCTTGTCTTTTTCCCCTGAGATCCAGTTATGATCTTGTGTGGTCGTGAAGTATTTTCAGCCCTTTTCCAACCTCTCTTTACCCCTTAGAAATAAATAGGCTGTTCTTGTTTTTGTAAACAGGCTCTAAGAGTAATATATGTAATTGAGCCCTGCTCTGATTGGCTGTACTATGCCTCATTCAAACATTCATTTTGCTGAAACACTCCTTATAAATTCAGTGTGAATGGGTGGAGTTAAACTGCTTCAGTCTGATGGCTTTTGTACATGTACAGCTCCGAAAAAAATTTAAAACACCACTGCAATAATGTTGTTTCTCAGGTTTTATCTTTTATAGGTGCAAGTATTGAACTGAACAGCTTTGGCTTAGTTTTTAAGAACTGCTGACA
>JBBPCX010105966.1:0-22087 GCA_037974365.1 Hydrocynus forskahlii
GTCAGTTATTTATGTTTTTTTAAGTATTCTAAGTTTATTACATGTAATTAATTACACAGTTGCCACCATTAGCCCTGAGAACCGTTTTGGGTGCCTTTGTTTGCACTGTTGATAACTTTGACTTCTAGCAGTTAATTTAGAGGTCATTTACTGCATGCATGTAAAAGCTCCCGGCCTGTGTGTATGTCTGTGTGTGTGTTTGTGTGCCATTGTGCAGGCATATATGTGTTGACTTTGCGCTTGTATGAGCCTCACGCAGCTACGAGCGCTCGCACACACAGGACAGTGTGGTGGGTGAAGGCTGGCTTATCAAAGGCCTAGAAGAGGGACTGCTAGGGATGTGTGTGGGAGAAATCCGAAACTTTGTCATCCCTCCATTCCTCGCCTTTGGAGAGAAGGGATATGGTAAACACTTCACTACAGCTGTATTTAAGAACTGTAAACAAGTTACAAACCTGCAGCTCATTGGAAGAGCAGTGGCTGAAGGGAAAGTTTTGTTGTGGATGGGTGAAGTGAGCACAAGTGAACATCACAGTGTTTCCCACCATCCAAACAATAATGATATAATGTAAAAAAAAAAAAAGTACATTATAAAGTTCAAATTCCTTAAAATGATTGGCTAATCTGACCGTTCATCTGTAGTAGCATAGGCTGAAGCCCACCTGAAAGCACTGCATGTCACTATGGTGGAATCTGTGATTGTAGTCCTTTTGTTCAATTACTGCAATTAAAGTCATACCTCCAAAAGCTGACATCACTGCTAACTCATTACAAAGCATTAATAAAGTAAAGTGGCCCTTTATAGTCACACATGAACACACCAGTGCACAGAGTGTAAACAATGTGAAATTCTTTCTCTGCATTAAACCCTTCCACCAAGTGAAGCTGTGGGCTGCCACCAATGAGGGGCGCCCGGGGAGCAGTGTGTGGGGGTGATGACACACCTTCTGATTGCAGGGGTAACATCCTAACCACTAGGCCACCAGCTGCTCCATCAAAGAATAAGCCATCACAGGACATTAATAAGCTGTTACAGGAAAATAAAAAGTCAATACAGGACATTAATAGGCCATTGCAGGGCATTAATAAGTCTTTAGGTAACAATAGAGCAAATTTACCTTTATTTTTGTAGTAGCTTTCCTAGTTTGTGACGGGTCCTCTGAAGAAAACTCTAAACATTATCCGTACAGCTTAAGTGATTGTGGCTTTGACTGGAGGTATGGTTTCAAATCTCTCGCCTTTCTTTAGGTAAAGAAATTCCTCCTCATGCCACAGTAGTGTATGACATCCTACTTGAGGACCTCCACAACTCTAAAGACGACATCACGGTGGAAATCCAGGAGGTACCAGAACCCTGCACGCGGAAGTCCATAACAGGAGACTACATTCGCTACCACTACAATGGAACCTTCCTCAACGGGGTCACCTTCGACACCAGGTCAGTCACTAGTGCCTCACTTTCATCAGACAGTCTACTACAGGATAGTGTGCTATGGGGCTAAAGGACCCCTGGATATCCTTTTCCTCTTCTTCTTCTTCTTCTTCTTCTTTCGGCTGCTCCTGAATAGGGCTTGCCACAGCGGATCAACCGTCTCCATCTCCTTCTCTTCTCTGCATCTTTCTCTCTCACACCAACTGCCTGCATGTCCTCCCTCACCACATCCATAAACCTCCCGCTAGGCCTTCCTCTTCTCCCACAGTTAGAGACTGTAGCCCATCTGCCCACTGTGTTATACGTCTTTTAGACCACTCTCAACATAGCAGTAAGACTGACAGGTGTGGACATTATCACGTCAGTGTGTCTGCTGTAATAAAAGTGGTCCACCTCCTAAATGAAATCTTGGTCAGTGGTGGTCCTGTGGTCAGAAACTCACCAATGATAAATGAGGTTGAAGGAGGATGATAAATTGCGCAGCAGCAGATGGTCTACAGTCCTATGGTCTACCTGTACACCTGTAGACCTTGAAGATAAGTGGGGCTCATAATGTGGCCAGCGTGGTGAAGTTTGTAGGCGGGTGAGTGGGAGTACAAGGTGAGAGGTTCTAGTAAAGTGCATAAGAGTGGACTCCAAAGAAGTGTGGTTGGTGTATATTCACTTTGTGATATTAAAGATTTGTAGAGACAAAACATTTAAACTGGGTGCACTTGTTTTCTTTCACTAATTTCCAGCTACCAGCGTAACAGCACATACAACACATACATTGGGTTGGGCTATGTGATCGCAGGCATGGACAAGGGCTTGCAGGGTGTGTGTATGGGGGAGAGGAGGAGGATAACCATGCCCCCACACCTGGCATACGGACAACAAGGAGCAGGTACAGCAACCTTACACATTTACATCAGTCTTTAAGTGCTTCGCGAATAACAATGATGGTGCCCTGAGGGTGTATTAAAACACCCTGGGAAAAATGCTTTGTTAAATCAAGTCAAAGTAGATAAAGTAAAGGGACAAAAATGTTTTCTAGAATAACAGTACTAACACCTATCATTGTAACCTTATTATCCAGTTATTAATATCAAGTTTTCTTGTTTAGTAGCTACTGTTAGACTAACATGAAAGTTCTCGTCAAAGTGGTGGAGTGTGGACCTACATATCGGCCGCTAGGGTTTAAGGGGTAAATACAATGACACATACCAACGTCTAAGGCCTTCATTAGTATGAAAAAACAAAGAATGCAATTTCACAGCTCACACAGATTGTGGTATTGTAATTAAGACAGTCAGTTCAGGCTACTCTGCAGCTGGCAACACCATTTAGCAAACTAGCTGAATGCTGCTTATCTTTTATGTTTTAAGTTAAATTAAATCAGAAAAACATACCGGATATAAAAGATTCTTAGACACCACAGATATTAACATATGCTGCATGTTAGGTCTTCAGTGCTGCTACACTTTGTAGATTGAGTAAAATTTCTAGCTCAAAGCTAGTAATTTTGTACTCTCTCAGGTAAGGATATTCCAAGATCTGCGGTGCTGGTGTTTGACATCCACGTCATTGACTTCCACAACCCGAAAGATCCAGCGCAGGTGGACGTTACGTTCAAACCCGAGCAGTGTAACGAGACCAGCGAGGTGAACGACTATGTCCAGTACCATTACAACTGCTCTCTCCTGGATGGCACCCTGCTCTTTACGTCGTAAGTGATGACTTCTGAGCGCATCTCATTCTTTTGTTCCCTTCATTACTGGAATGACTCAAAATCAGGCCCCAGCCAAATTAGTCTCATATTTAAGTAATGGTCATAACTTAGACAACATAACTGTCCAAAAGGGAATGGGAAAAAGTACCAACTTTATAAATGATTGTTATATTTGTAACATCTTCGTATCCCTAAAACATTCCTAATGTACTCAAGAAAGTGATAACAGATGTTAACCGAGTATTATTATTCTCATTATGCATAGTATAAAACTGTTATGCAAACTTATTTATTTATTTATCTTTCTATCTATCTCTATCTATCTATCTATCTATCTATCTATCTATCTGTCTATCTGTCTGTCTGTCTATCTGTCTTTTCCAACTATCAATCATCAATTAATGTACTGGATTTGCACTTGCGCTGTCAGTGCAACCTCTTTGCAATTTCATACTTAGACTAATCCACATGAAACTTAATAGCCCCACATGGCTGATACAGAATAAGAGATTTGTGTCTCTATGTGGATGTGTCTTGCCATGGCGGTGAGAAAATCAGCAAACTTACAAAAGATTCTTCGCTCAGTTCAAAGACTTTATTTTCTTCTTAAGAAGGAGAGAGTCATTCATCCTGGATTTGGAAGTTCTCTCTCTAAAGAAACTGGAACTTTGCAGAGGTCTTATACTCTGAAGATGACCATTCACCTTATCACTTGTGGGCAGAAACCATGTCGCCTCCTCCTGAAGAGGTTCCAGCCAGAACCTATGTTATGTCTTCTCACAGTGAGGCTCCATGACAGCAGCCCTGAACAAGAGCTTTCTGGTCTGAACAAAACACCTTATCTGAGACTCTTTAGTGCAAAACATAGGGTTTGCACAAATAACAACCTTGATTTAATCATGTCACTGTGCCCTAGAGCCTCAGGCCTGGCTTCACAACCTGGATCATTAGTCAGCAGAATCACATTAATATAGTATTTAGAGAAAGACTCATTCAAATATAAGAATCACAAACTGAATATGTTAATTTGCCTTAGAATATAAGTGAATATATTGATTTTTCTACTTACAGTCTCCTTGTGTTAGTGGGCGGGGCAAAAGTATTATGAAATAAATATTGCAATGCTTATTATGATTTATTTTATGGAGTAGCGCCACCTAGTGAATAACATCAATGAAAAAGTTTAGCGCTTCACTAACCAATATTTTGTAATGAAAAAGTTCAAACTTGAACCACCACGCCACATTTTGTGAAATTTCGTTTTAAAGGGGCACTGGAACTGACACGTTTCACTATATCAAGAAGCACTTAATAGCCAATCAAAACTCAGCAACCAGTGCCCATGTCAATGGCCCATCTTAATGCAGCTTTAATGCAGGAAGATCATTCATGATGAACACCTTGGAGTGTGCTTTTTCTCTTAAATTCTCATAAATTTCTCTTAAATTCTGTGATGAGGATGTTACACACCGCAATGCGGTCCATCTAATTATTATTATTATTTAGTAGTTTTAGTCGTAGTTGCGATTTGTGTTAATAGAAGAATCTCTGATAAATATAGACTAAAATATATTTAAACTAATGCATCTGTATTTAAATGAAATACTTGAAAGAATTCATTTGGGACACTTTTTTTCCATGTCAGTTTTTAACAAGTCTCCCTTGAAGAAGACCACCTGGCTAGTGGCCGCTTGGTAGTTTGAGTTTGAGAACCCTGTTATTTAAAATGACTGGGGTCTAATTTTCAATGAAACAGTATTGTGCAATCTATAATGAGCATTATAGAGTACATATTAAAAGAAATGATAGAAACTATGTAACTGCACTCCCTGTAGCGTATTATAATCAGAAAGTGTGGATTAGCTAAACGTTATAGAGCGCTTTTGTTCTTCAGTAAACATTGCAACAATTCTTTTTTCAGAATAAATTAGCTGTGTGAGTTAACTGAGTTTCTGGTGTGTGATTGTCACAGGAGTGACTACGGCACCCCCCAGGAGGTGGTGTTGGGGGCGAATAAAGTTATTGACGGGCTGGATGAGGGGCTGAGGGGTATGTGCGTGGGTGAGCGGAGAACCGTTGTAGTGCCGCCACATCTGGGCCATGGAGAGACAGGAGGTGAGAGACGAGTTTGTGTTGTGTGTCTGTGTATGCATTTTGATACAACCTCAGTTGTTGCCAAGTTGAATGACTACTTTTAGGTGGGAAGGAGGAGATTCAGAGTTGGAAAAGTCTAAGCCACCGGTTAACATGAACACACTGTAAGCTTCAAATTTTTGTTAGTTACAATAGCGTATGAACTTTCTCTAGCAAGATTCAGACCAAAAAAAAAACATACTGTATGGACAAAAGTTTTGGGACACACCTGTTTTTTAGGGTTTGGGCTAGGTCTCTTCCTTCCAGTAAGGTCAGTCTTAATGCTTCAGCATACCAAGACATTTTGGACCACGCCATGTTTCCAACTTTATGGACACAGTTTGGGAAAGAACCTTTTCTATTCCAGCATGACTGTGCCTCAGTGCCCCAAAGTATGGTCCATAAAGACATGGCTGGGCACAAATTCCCACAGAAACACTCCTTGTGAAAAGCCTTTCAAGAAGATTGGAAGCCTTTAGAGCTGCAAAGGGCAGACCAAGTCCCTGTTGGTGTAATGGTCACACGTCCCAATACTTTTGTCCATATAGTGTATCTTGGCTGATTAACTTCATTTGGGGTAAGCTAGAAAAATTGGGTAACATTGGTAATATCATACTATATTACTTTATACTAATTACCTCTAGCAATCTGAACACTTCTTTCTCTCATACTCTGTCTTCTCTCTCAGCGGGAGATGTCCCAGGTAGTGCTGTGCTGCAGTTCGAGCTGGAGCTGGTGTCTTTACAGAAGGGTGTTCCGGAGGGATATCTGTTTGTGTGGCTGCAGGACAGTCCAGCTGATCTCTTCCAGGCTCTGGACAAGAACCAGGATAAAGAGGTCCCGCTGGAGGAGGTGCAGTCAGCAAATAACCTTTCTGCTCATCTAACATTAGTGTTAGTTGTGAATGTCCATTTAGATGAAAACAATGTCATACCTTGAATGATGAATACAGAGAAAGGCTACACATTTTATGAACAATTGTCAAAATCAAACATTTTTGATATTGAAAATTCACATACTTGTTTGTAAAATAATTACACCCATCTGTTCCCAATGCTAGCAGCAAAGTTTTGAATATTGAACAGTTCTTACTACAGTAAATTAGGTTTGTGCTTGTTTGCTTTGTGTTTTTAGTTGGGGAGGGAGAGGTTATCTAGCCATTCACTCACAACAGCATACCCAAGCAGGACAGTTAACTGTTTTCATAAAAAAATAGGTCACTTGCATCATTTGTTCTCCAATTCTTGATTGTGTGTCCTCCTGTGTTAATAACAGAATCAATCCTGTCAGGTAAGAATTACACCAGTCTCTTGAATTCTTGGCCATTTCAGCCACTTGTAGAAGATACAATGGCTAAAACAATTCGAAACAATTTGAAAAGAACAAGCATGTGACCTGTCGGCTTATATTTTTATCTTGAAGATCTGGATATTTTTCTTACTTACATTTAAATTTGTTTTGTGTATCACACCAGAATAAACCATTTGTTTTTCAGGATTACAGATACTATCCATTCGTAGCTTTGAAGCAAAATATGATGATCTTTATCCAGAATAAGAGGGAAAATGAACATATTTAATGCCAGTTCTCCACTCTGACAGTCTCAATTTTCCTGTTTTCTTTTGTTCACCAGTTCTCAGAGTTTATCAAGCACCAGGTAGCTGAAGGTAAAGGTCGCCTAAAGCCAGCGCAGGACCCTGAGGTCGTCATCAGTGACATGTTCAATAACCAGGACAGGAACAAAGACAGCCGCATCACTGAGGACGAACTGAAACTAAAGGTGCAGGAGGATGCTGAGAAAGAAAAGAACCATGATGAACTTTGAAAGATAAAAGTTCAAACGTATGTTCAAATACACAAACCAACGAAAAAAAAACAAGCAAGTATGCAGACTTTATTAGTGACTGCGTGAAATTAATGAAAACGTGTTTGTCGGTCACAGATAAAACTCAGGATTTGAATTTCTTGTAGCGGAGACAAATCAGAGCATTCAGACCAAAGTGTATTTGCACTGTATTTTTATTTTTGAAACAAGAAAATAGTGTGCCCTTTTTCCTATTTCACACGAGGGAAGAATGTTACATTTCTTTACCGTTTTGCTGGTTTTGGTCACACTTACCAGTGGTACATTGTTTCTTTTTGTTGTAACTGTTACTGAATATGCAATGTGGAAAAAATCTTTTTGTATAAAATGCATTTTCCTGCTGTTTCAAGTGTAGCCTGTTTTGAAATACAGACAGGAAACAGTTCAGTTTGTTGGTGTCTACCCATTTGTAATCACCCTTGGTCCAAGAACTCATCTATTTTAAGGGTTCATGATCACCCAGCTGAAGTCCCATTGTTAACATGTTTGTTCACAAATGCTTTCTTTCAGGGTTACTGTTGAACAAAGTGAAGCACACTGTCAAAATATGCAATTTTGTATTCTATATGCTTTAGAGGCTATTCATTTTACACATTTGTAAACATGATGCTGGGAGTACAGCTCAGCCCTAGCATTTTTTTGAAAATTCAACATTATGTCATGACTGTAAACAGAGAAATTGTTGTGGTTTCTCATTAGGTTAATTGGGATATTTTGTTAAACTAACAACGGAATTCTAGCGGTGTGGGCACAGCATGTATGAGCTGGTTCCTCAATACAGTTGTTTACATTCCTGTATTTGTGTTTTTTCCCTTTGAAAGCCATGTACAGCAGATGTAGCTATAACAGAAGTTGTTCACTGTGTTAATGAACACTGTACTCAGTAACAAAGTTACTTCATGATGCACTTTATGAGCATCCTTCATTGTTATGGAGCCCTTCCAGTCACTGGCCACTGTAAATCACTGAAAACACTTATATCCACACATATACTTATATATTGGAAACAATGATTATGGCCCAGAAAACATGGGGGAAACTCTAGAGATCAACATACACATTTTGGAGAAATCCTGGCCTTATTCCACAAAACAACTGGACAGTATGGACGCAAGGTTGGAATTAACACTTTTGGTCCAAAGACATGATCCATAAGCGACCAATGTATTATTTCTGGCTGATCTGCGTTGCGATCTTGTAACGGCAAATGTTGTATGTAGCACACGCATGACTCATTGTGCCAGTTTAATATAACCCTTAATGTGGCCCAAATCAGGTGAACGAAATTTAACATACAAACTTAAAATGCTAGTCTGGCATATTTGATGTTCTTTATATTGAAACTTTAACCATCACAAAATCCTGGAATTGTACTAGTGTGTTTCATGTGTTCATTTAGTGCACACAGCAGCTTCAGGATAAAAAAATGTTCCAAACAGGCTGAAAAAAATACAAACAGGCTGAAAATTTAGCTGGAAAGAAAAGAAAATTAACCATAAAAATGAAGGATCCATGCGTCACCAACACAAAGCACTATAGCTATGAAAAATCTACTTTACACTGTGGTGAACACTGACTATTAACTTGATAAAGTTCGAGGTATGTGATTTATACATTTAGTTAACAATGTTGACTTTTGAGGTATTAGCTGGCATTACTTCCCAATATCTTGACAGGCCTCAGAGATTTCTTCTCAGTCCCATCCTTAAAAACAATAACATTAATAATTACCCATAAGTTTTAGCATATTTTTTTTTAGCCTATCCTTAGTCAAGACATTCTAATTTGTAACAATTTTATCCTTTTTTTTTTTTAAACGTTTCACACCTCTTTTTTACTAGATATCTCAAAAAAGATAGTAAGGATAGTAAGGTAAGGATACTGGAATTGAATTTGACTAGGTTTTTGCTAACCTAGATGTAGCAAAAGAAAAGGTCAATCATTGGTTAGCCATGTATTGACTCTCAGTGTAACTGGTTTACCTTTGACAAGCAAGCGTATATCTAATTCAGTATTAAAGCAGTGGGTGGCCTCAATGTTTTGTACAATATTCGTACAGGTTTATAGCTGTTGGTCATTTTAGTCTCTTCATTAACTTTTATTGCCTCACTATTTCAAAGGAAAGTGGTGTGGTGTGGAACTGTAATGGGAACCCTGGCTGTGTTTACCCTCTTTACTAAGATCAACTAGACATGAGGTGATGTTTCTATGTTAATTTAATATATGTAATTGCCAGTCTGTTGAGGCACAAAATGCAAACAACAATTGAAAAAAAAACTAAAGAACTGTCAACCAACATGACATTTAACATTTGAATTTGTGTCTGTCCTTTTGCCCATTCTTATCAATGGCTTCCTTGTTGGCTACATTTTCCTCATAGCTAAAGAAGCAAACTACACACCAAACATGTCTTGGTTGACAGTCTACATGGGGTGCATGTAAATTCAATTTTTTCAACACAGTATTCATTTACCAGTGAGTGTGTGTACCATTAAACCCATACAAGCTATATTTCCAACAGTTTCTGTAAATTCACTCAAATATACACCAAGCTTTAAGTACCTAAACCTAAAGACAGCACCACAGAGTTCAAGTTTAAGATGAACATAAATATAATTCCATTTCTTTTTTTTGTGCTTTTCCCAGCGGCCCAAAGCATCACTGTAAAACAAAAGACGATGTGCAGGTTCAAAACAAACGCAAATAAAGACAAAATGACTCCTGATAAAACGAGGAAAACCATTTTAAAATGGTGAAATACAGCACTGTGCAAGAGTCTGGGACCATTTGTTTAAATTCCAGTCCAAATGGTCATTAAGTACAAGTTAATTTTGCTGGGTCAGGAAGAAATGGCAAAAAATACATAGAAAATTGTTAAGAACAATTCAACAATTCACTCACTCACTCATTTTCACTTGATTTTCCTCTTCCTTGTGCAAGGGGATGATCTTTCTGATCTCCTTTCACAATTTTAGATGCACAGAGGGAAAAGGTGTGAGGCAGCAGAGGTGTGTAGTTGTGACAATGTCTCACTGAAGGGGAACATATTACTGAGAGCTTTGGGAGAAGTGTTGGAACCTGTTAAGTTTTTCTTACAGCTTTTTTCCCTGATCCTAAAAAAGGAGCAACATGTACTTGAGTGCCATTTGAGTGGGCATTGAATAAATGAAAGGGTTGGTCTCTGATTTTTGCACAGTACTTACAGTACTTAATGTCTACAGACTTAGACCTTAAGGGACATCCTACAGTTTCTCAAATACCTGGTTGCAGCACCAGGCCTGGTGTCCTGTTGTGCATAGAGTCAAAGAGTCAAAGTGAAAAAGCTCCAGGTAGGAAATTGAAGAGGCTCCACGCCTTGTTTGCCTTTACGGTGACCTAGACTTAGCTCTCTTCAACCCATTCTAGTCTCATAAACCAATATACAAATACGACAGAACTGATTAAAAAAAAAAAGAAAATTAAATTCCCACTATTCCTGACTATACTTTACGAAAACAAAACAAGCAAAATACGACTTTCTATTGCTTACAAAAAAATATAGATGATACGTGGGTGGCTAACAAAAGGAACACACCTTAAAAAAAAAAAAAAAAAAAAAAGAATAATCACTGGTCTCTGGTCCTTGAGCAAATTATGTCTTTTTGCCATTCTATTTCTTAAAAAAAGGAAGTTATACAAATAACAACAGACCACTAAAGATTACAGACCGACCTTAAAAATATGTTCAAGTCATGTGAACATTTCAGTAAAAGATGAATATTTCGAGGGATCTAATTTATTAAAACTAGATCAAGGAAGCAACTATAGAACTTCTTGCTTAACTGTTAAAATATCACTAAAAATAAAATACTATAATTTTAACTTTTTCCACTTTTTTTTTTGCAAAAAATCTCTTCTGTGTGTGGATGAGAGTGAACTCGGTGATGTGTTTTTGTAATGGGGGATGCTAACCGTGAAGGAATGGTTGGGGTTAGATTGTAGTTCAGCTGATATTGTCTATTAATCCAGGATACTCAGCATTAGCCGTCCATCAAGATGAAGTACGAGGGTTTGTGAGTAGTGTACTCATTAAACACCACTGCCTCCATCCCGAAGGTGTGCAGGGATTCCAAGGTGCTGTGGGATGCAGTTAAGTGCCACGAGTTGACTTTTGCCTGTGACCTTCTTCCCAGGTAATGTGGATTACAGTAGGGAGCCTCATTTTTCCTCTGTGATGTAGTTGAGGATGGCATTGGGAATGTCCAGCGTTTCATCTTTCTCCAGCACAATATCGTAAGAGCTAACATACGCGTCTCTCCTTTCCTCCACCTTGAGCAAGACAAGGAAAAGAAAACAATTTAATTTGTAATGGCATGCTTTGGTGAAAATTTTAATTTGTACATTTCCCATTACTTTGCCTATTTATTTTTTGCACTGTTTTTGCCATTACGTACACATCACAAATCATCATCCTCAAATCACATATGGTTGTAAAGTAGCGTCAGATAGATGTAGTTTATGTCATTCTGTTATCTTAAGGGCAGGGAACATTTTTTATGCCCGCAAAGGTTATAAAAGAACTGGAACCTTTCCATCAAGTCCACTGCATTTATTTTAATACTGACAAAATGGGAAGATGACGTAGAGGATTACATGTATTAATTGAGGAGAAATGGTGACCGTTATCACAAACAACAAACAACAAATTTAGCTTAAAAAAGGTACAAATTGCTCCACTGTCCAACTTAAAAGGCTCAGAACTCCAAACATTAAAATGAGCAAACTTACTTTAAGTGTTCTTACTGAAAAGACAACAAGGTTAACTGTTAATGTATACATAATATTCTGGGTAAGCAAAACTCGAACAGAAGGTGAAAAGGCAGTGGTCTTTGTGCCCTTCTAGCACAATCTGTTGAAGATATACTGCAACAATTAATATACACAATTTTTATAAATGATGTATACATTTTTTGTTTTAGTTGTTGATTTTTCAAAACTATTTTGCGTCACTAGCTGTCTATGTACATGGATAAAAGCATGCACAATATTTTGGTTTCAAGATTGATGCTAGTACAACAATGAATGTTTTCTGATTCTGATTAAGATGCTACTACCGTTTTAAATAGTGCTCTCACCTTATCATTGAGGTAACCAATGCGAAGAATGTTTTGCACGTTTTGGACTCCATCAGCCATCGTAAGGTCCCCCAGAGAGTCTCCCAGCAGCAGAATGTTTGGGCGGTCCTGAAGCTGCTGAAACTGGTCTGGATTCAGTAAGGCACCCTCCCTTTTATTGAATGTGTGGATTAACTGTCCTTTAAATGCACATACAACACCCTGAAAAAAAGTAAGTGAGATGATTGAGAACATTTCTTTCAACAATGACAAAACAGTATAACAGTGAGTGCAGTCATCATGTAACAGAAAACATTTTCCTGAATGACAACAAAGTCCCAGTCTGGAACTGCTGCATTTATAGCAGCAGATTGCAAAAATCTAATTTTATTCATTTATTCTCTTCCAACTTTAAATATCAGTTCTTCTAATACACTTCCAGTCTTCTTTTATCAATTTCCTATGTATTCTTTTATTTCTATGTATTTTAGCTTTATTCTATTCTTGTAAAGCACATAGAATACTCTTTGTTTATGATAATGTGCTATATTAAAAAACTTGACTTTCCCTCTTACCCACAACACAATCAATCACTCCACACCTTTGGTGTCCGGAGCTTATTGCTTTATTTATGAACTGAAGCTACAAGGCAAATGTAGACATAAACAGATGCCGCATCTGGTTTGGCCCGTGGTATGTAGATAACACTGTATGACTGTGTTATCTACAGAAAAATAAAACAGCACATTAATGGCCGTTTGTTGATTGTATTATCGGTCATTACTTGTTAGGAATGTTAGCCTTGTTGCTCCAGTACAAAACTAAAGAACCTATTTCAGAATCTAAAAATGCCTTGACTAACAGACAACACTTGATGTTAAGAAAGGAAACTGCAAATTGTATTTTTTGTAATGAGCCTTACATTAATTTTGGGTTGTAATTCTATTCCAAAGTTGAAATCAGAACTGAAAATGAGAACCACTCACGTCTTCATCGTACTCCATGTAGTTGGAGAAGACTCGCACATTGGGATGGAACACATCGTTGTGTTTGATCACCTCTTCCAGGATATCTCCCACTCCAGCCGAAAAGATGAGCAGAGGGATGGTGTGTTGCTTCAGTGAGCCGAAGAATGCCTGATAGCCGTCCCTGCACACACACACACACACGTATGTCACGGAGTATAACATTTACAATGGGTGTAAAATGTAGATAAATCATATGAAAGCAGTGACTTTAATCCTAAGTGCATTAATTCTAGAAGTGCAAATCTTTTTCAATTTATTAAAAGAAAATCAATTTATTAGAAGAGGTAAACAAAATTAAACATAAATATGTTTTATCAAACAAAAACATTTAACAAAAATGAATTGAAACGTGGATCTGAATGATACCAAAACAATCCAATACAACTGTGATGAATGTAAAGAATTCATGATGTAAAGTAATTTTTTGATAATAATTGAATCTTATTACAGGTAACAACCTGAGCATGGCATCCGACTCCTTCACAGCCTCGGCCAGTTTGTCTTTCCTGATCCGCTGCTCGACCAACACATCATGGGCCTGTGTCCACCTGACGTTAAACACAGGCACAGTGTCTTTCAGTAAAAGAAGTTATCATTAGCAATCAGAAATGTTATATTCATTATTTTTTCACTAGCTCATTGAAAAACAAAAGGAAGTTTTGTTGAAAGTGTAGATTCTAAACTTTTAATCCATGTCTGTTATTCTGTGAATATTATTGCATTCTTTATAGTTCCCCTCACACACAAACAACATTTCTGCAATATGCATTGTCATCAACACACATTTTCAAGATATTACTAATGGTATGGGAAAATTATAACCTGGTATAAACATGGGAGGATGCTGAACTAACAGTTCAATTAGAGTAAAAGCATGTGAATCAGCATGCAAATCAGTGTTATTACTCACCATTCCACCATGAGAGGCACCTTCTCCTCAACTGACCGTGAATCGTCAATCTCGATGGGGTAATAATGGGTAAACAAGTCTGACATCTGCTTGAAGGAATGAAGAAATGCGCATTAGGACAATTCAAGGGTAGTTACTTCTTCACCTTAATTCCAGTGCTTTTGTTTTAGACAGTACCCAAAGAAAACATTTTTTCAGATTTGCTTCCATTTACTATTTTCAACATAACATTACAAACTCCCATATGTTCACTGGTGGTTTCAGAGAGTAAATTAAATGGCTTTTACGATACATTTCTCAACAGTTAAACATTCCATGTCAAACCGCTCTACATGACTTTGATTACATCTTTATGACTGAATTTTGTAAACATTTGTGGCAATTCCCTTTAAACACTAAGGTGGAGCCACATTATAATTCTATAGTGATAACTAGTGGAGAGCAGGGCACAACCAAAAATAAGGGAGGATGCAATATATTTTTGCAGTATAAACATGCTTCTGGTCATCTCATATACTCATTATGTCATCTGAGAATTTTAAAGCAATCAGATGCATAGTTCTCAAGATTTAGCCTTGAGGATGTTTTTCTTCTTACCGTAAAAGTTAACTTATCATTAATTGCATATACAGTGATGCATATCGTCGCTGTCGGGCGGAAACCTCATGTCCAAAACGGCTATTTTTCAGGAAACTCAAAAAACGATGTATATTCTAAATAAATGAATACTGTGTCATCAAAATTGGTATAACTATTTTCAACACTTTTCATTGGTTAATAATTTCTAAATGTTTCAGAACCACGTGGAGACTGGCCAATAGTATCGATTTATGAAAAAAAAACAACAAAGACCAAAAGTGAAGTTACGAGGATTCCGCCAGACAGCGACGATACGTATGTATGTGTTTGGTTAAATCTTATCTGGTTTAAACAA
Source organism: Hydrocynus forskahlii (assembly GCA_037974365.1). Classification (NCBI taxonomy): domain Eukaryota; kingdom Metazoa; phylum Chordata; class Actinopteri; order Characiformes; family Alestidae; genus Hydrocynus; species Hydrocynus forskahlii. Next base: position 15,103 of record JBBPCX010105966.1, read on the forward strand.
TACAGAACTTTATTCCATGAATAGTGTTTGTATCAATTTACTATTCTGTTGTGACCTTGAAACTTTACAAACCAAAATGTGTAAAACTTTGATCAACATTCATATTAGTTTCAAGGTGGTTACAGAATAAATCAAAATAGTTAAATATAAATACTGATTAAATATTTCTTCTTAAAACACCTGTGTTGGAATCTACAGAAATCTCCTATGAGCCAGTAGGATTACAGAATTGCACACCACCACTGAAACGGTCAGCCAAAGCAGCCTTAAACCCAAACACGTTCAATCTTGCAGGAGGTGCTGAAACTTGTTAAAAGCAAAATCCAAAACTTAAAAATCAAATATCGTACTGGTTTGTGTAATTGGAATGCGGTTCCGTAAAATCTTTAAGATAAACCTCATCGTAAAACTGTCACTTATTGTCATTTTTGGCAGTCTAGGGTATTTTTACCTTAGACTTGCCGTCTTCAGTAATGAGGGTGCTGTTGTGAAGGATATCTGTGGTTAAAAAAAGAGCATTAATGTTTAACATCTATCTGGTTTTCTTTCTTTCCCCATTTTCCATTTTAAAATGTTCAAATTCAGGATCATGGTAGTAGGATGGGGTTAAATGGAACATCGTACGCAGTCTTGAATTTTCTGCACATTAATTGTATTACCTGTACAGATGAACAGCTGTCCAGACTGTTACCCAGCTTAAACTGGTATTTAATATAAAATTAAGCCATTTAATAATATCTGTACTAGTTTTAATAAGTAAAAACATATACAATAGTCTCATTTTACAATAATCTTTTTTGCTAGAGCTTCTAATGTGGGGTTTTTTTTTGTTTCACCTGGTGAAGAACCACCTAATTACCTATGCTGTGCAAGTTAACAAATTTTTAATTCAGTTGTATTGTTTGAGTGTTTTGCAGTCACATCAAAGCACATTTAGCGCCACACCCGCACTTGTTTGTCTGTCTATGTATGTGTGTGTACTCACTGTGTGTCGTTGGGCAGCGTTTTCCATTATAAGCAAACCTGGTGAGTGTCATGTCAAAGTCTGAAATCACCTTAACACAGAAGAAAGGAACAGAGAAAAGACTAGATCAGAGAGAATACCATCTTATACAGACATTAATGAATTCCCTGCCCACTTTATTAGAAACCCCTCCTGTGTAGAGTTTAGAAATTAGCCCAGGGTTCTTCGGTTTTACTAATTTATTCGTGTGATGTCATCACTCAGACGAGCCATCTTCCATCTAGTCTTAGCCACTGAATTTTACTGGGCGTTTTACTAATCTTGGTTTTAAACAAACACTGCAATGAAGTCCTTACTGCTTAGCTTTCAATTATCTGCAGTTCTTACGTTTTTTTTTTGCCACATTTGGTTACACTGCAGAATTTCTTATGTAAATAGTCTAAAGAACAGTCTCTAATTCATGAGGTACTTTCATTTTTTTATGAAGAGAGACAGAATATCAACCAAAAATCAAGAAAAACCATGTTACATAAAAGTTATACATTGATTGGCATGTCACTGAGAGAAAAGCATTTGATCCCCTACAACCCAGCCAGACTTCTGGCTCCCAGACTGGCTGTGTGTCCATGTTGCACACAGATTACAATCAGTCTAACAATTACAGATACTCCTGATCTGTACTCCTTATGTGTATAAAGCACACCTGTCCGCAAAATCAGTTTCTTTCATTCCAACCTCTCCATCAAAGAGCTGTCAAATGATGTCAGACCTGTCAAACCCTGCACGAGGCTGGAATGGGTTACGAGACCATTAGCAAGAAGCTTGGTGAGAAGGTGACAACTGTTTGTGTGATTATTCAGAAATGGAAGAAATATAAAATGACCATCACTTGCGCTCAGTATGGAGCTCCAGCCTCATGGGGTGAGGATGATCATGAGAAAGGTGAGGGATCAGCCCAGAACTACACGAGAGGAGCTTGTTAATGATTTGATGACATTACAGCTCATTACTCACCAACCTTCCCCATTTTTTTGTCTCTATAGTTTATCACATGATTTACACTATTTAACACTGAGACTCTTTTTGAGACTTTAATACCACAATAAAATACTTTAACTTTTGGTATATTCAAAGTAAGTTGATGACCTCTGATTTGGTTAACCACTGACATTAATTAATGTGATTGGACTGACTGTGAACTTATTTTTATTGTGGACTTATTTTTATATTTCGTTTTATTATTATTATTTATTCCACCCATTTTTTGGACCTAGCTTTCAAAATATCAGCATGGCTCAAACATCAAAACGTGCATTAATATCCAGTGTATTGTGCTCGTGTACTATTAACCAACCAGATGATATGGGGCCGAGAACTGACCAGTTAAAAAATTGTTTCTGTGGTTGAGTCTCGTGAACCGCAGAGATATAGATTACTGTGGCGAGATAGTTGGCGGCGTGGCGCATACGCATGCCAGGGACGGAACAAAAGGCAAAAAACCAAAATGCACAGAAACAAACACGGAGCAAAACACACAGCACACCCATAAAATGGACTTTGAGACACTAAATCTCAGGTCAGTTACATAAAAAAAAAGGTGTTTCATTGTTTGGCATGGTTGAATCAAAAACCACACCGACATTTTTTGCCAATGAACCCAAAGTTTGTGTGTCTCCTGGTTTTATAGCAACCATGCAATCACACTTTGCATTTTCCTGCAGAAATGCATTTTTTAGTCATTCAAATCAGTAGACAGATAAGTATATGTATGAGCAGATGAGCATAAAGAGTAATGTCATCAGCACCCTGCTTTATTTGTGTAAAAGGTAAATCATTTCCATATATGAAAAATAAACGGCCAAAGTCTTCCTTGTGGAACTACACTGTTGATCATGTCTTGTTCCACAAGGACTTCCACTGTAAAAACCCTTCGACTTCTACCTGATAGACAGCTGTAAAACCATCCTACAGCTTTAGATTCCAGCCCAGAACAGTTAAGCTTTTTCTTCAACCATCTTTTTGTGCTACAATTCCTTTAACCAATCAACATTCATCTTCTGAATATCCCTTCTTATAAGCATTATTTTATTTATTATTCAAAGTTAAATAATTTCAAGATAAGTAGATTTTCATTAGGGATGGGAAGGTGAAGACTGAGGAAGCTTTTAGGCTTTCCTTCGATATGTGCCGAGAAAGATTCAAAGCTTCGAGGCTTTAATCTCACCAAGACCAGCGACATCTGGTGGCCAACTCAAGTCAAGGCAACCTTTCAAAAGCACAACTGAAACACTGGCACAACTTTTTATCTCATGTTCTCAATAACAGTTCTGAAACGACTGGGTGTTTTTTATTTTAATCTACTAATGTTCTTGCTCATTGTTAATTAATTAACCCATCATCATAATACATTTAAATTATTTATTTGTTGTTAGCTGTATTTCTGGTAGAAGGTCAAAGTCTGAATCTTCATTGTCATCTCTGAATTGAATGCATGGCAATAAAAAGGTAAAAACATAAATACGCAGACACACCAACAACACTCTAGCTGTAAATACATTCCAGCTGTAAATGTAATATAAATACAATACAATAATTTGTAATATTGAAATCCATTTAACAATGGAAAATAAGATTTAAATTCAAATATCAAGCATAGTATATAAAAGGGCAACATTCTGTATCTTATTCTGTGGTATGGGATCAAAGTGATTCCACTATTATTCACCAAACTCGTGGTCACTACAGCTCTCCAAATCTCTCTCCTCACAACCCAACATCACTGAATAATAATGATGCACCTTACATATAGTTTAGCCCCAACAAGTCAAAGCTGTCAGACCAACTCTTGTTTTGGAAAGGGATACCCAGCAAAGGTCATTTAGGTTTGATGGTCAGGTGGCCACTTTTGTTTGTGCTGCTGGTAACAAAATAGCATTCACCTTGATAAATATATGCATGGTTTTGGAAGTATGTTGTTTCATAAAAGTGGTAAACATGGTTTATTTTAGCATTTTTTAACATTTTTAACAACCTAATGTATCAAATATCTGTGGCAGCCCTGGTGATTTCCCTGCTCAAATACAGCAGATAAATCATCAGTTTTGTCAGGAATTGAAGATCCTTGGTGTATCCCATCTAATGATGCAAAATGTATGTTGCCCATTTCTAATCCTTCATAAGTGGTCAATTTATGACCACATGTGGCTGGACATATCTGGGTGGTGAATTATTTCCACCCTGGCAGTGACAAAAAACACTGGTACCAACACTGCACATTCAACCACACCACTACTGTGTCAGTGCTGTGCTAATAATGGCCCATCATCTGATCAGCAGTGGTGCTGACCAATGTGGTAGAGTGTGGCTGATAAACTGGGCAGCATGAGATGGACTACAGTCTGTAACTGTATATCTGTACAGTAAAGAGTTTGTACCAGTACCTGTAGTGCACTGGGGCCCGCCCTGTGCATGCTGCGAATGATCTCTTCCACTTTTCCTCTCTCTCTCATAAAGACGGAGGGTTTCACAAGCTCGGGTAACTAAAATGGAAAAAAAACATTAATAATTTAAGGCTTTAACGTACTTTAGCCAGGCACTGAACACATCTCAATATCTTGAAGTGACTGAGTGTAGCCCAGTGGTGCATGTTAGTATTTTGATGCCCAAAAGGATAGGGCATTTCAAACTAAAATCCTAGTCAAAAGTAAATCTATACATTTCAATTAAATTACATTAAAAATCTCTATCTTTTTTTTCAAATATAAATGATGACACCCACAGCTTGTTCTGTTGTGTGGTAGCTGGTAACCGTACGTAAGCCGCTGTCCAGTGTAGATTTTCCACAGTAATTTCTAGCCCCTACCACCTCAACTTGGAATCAATGATACAAATTGCACACATATAAAGAACCACATGACATGACAGAAAGATGAACTTGGCCTAACTACATTTTCAAGCAATTGCAACTTTTACTTTGATGGAGCGACAGATGCTCAAATTGTCAACAATCTGGAGAAAGTGTTTTGAGTTTTGGTTTGGGATACAGTTTCGATGTAATAAATTCTTAGTAGAGTTACATTTTACAGATATATAGATTAATACTAGTTGAAGACAAGGTGTGCATCTACAAAGCATCTAAAAAACAGACCGACAAAATAAAGAAAATTCAGAAATCTTTCATTTGCATACTCTAGATGTTTAGCCTTTTATATCATTCTTATCAACCCATTATAAATTGGACAATGTAGGGCGGCGATGTCCGAATCTCATGCAGAAGGGTTGGTGTCCAGCAGAGTTTGGTGATTTCTCTGCTCAAACACACCTTACTCAACTCAACTGTTAAGAGCCAGGTTCAGTGAATGTGTTTGAAGAGGGAAACTAACAGTAGTCCTCCGAAAACATATTTGGGCACCCCCTGACCTGAGTTATCAATGTAACCATTAAATAAATATAACAGCACTATTCACAATACCCACGTTTTGCTGTGCTTCAGCACAACGCCTAAGCCTAACCATTAAAACTGATGCTCTTTTAAGGGCATCTCTACCAAGATCACCTTCAAAATCACCAAATGTGGTGTAGTAAAAGACTAACAGAGGTCCACACAGAAAAAAGGTTCAAGTGCAAGCAAGAAAGGAAAAGGGAGAAATAGCAAGAAGCAAAAGAAACAAAACAAGGAGAGAGAGAGAGAGAGAGAGAGAGAGAGAGAGAGACAGAGAGAGAGAGAGTGAGACAGAGAGAGAGAGTGAGAGAGAAACCCATCTGACCTCATACTTTGTCAGCTGATGCCAGATTGCTAGGACATTCCGAACAGGAACATAGATCCATGGGATGTGGAAAATCTGGGGCACAGAACCACAGTTTTAGCTTCAGCTGAGGTAGGGCAGAAATCTAGTGATAACCCTGCTAGCATGCAGCAAGACAGAGAGCAACAGGATGCTGAGATAAATGCTAAAGCTGACAGTGAGTGGACACATCAACACAGTCTGTCATGTGGCAGCCAGACGACAGATATGCTTAAGTCGGCATAAGGTAAATATCACGGTAGCTAGCTAAAGTTTGCAACTTGCACTCTCAGAATCAAAATGTACCTTCCAGGGTGCAAATGCAGTCACAGGGTGACCCTCAAGAATCTATTTTCTATAGCTTTAGTTTTGGAACATGACTAAAGTGAAAAGGTACAAGTATTCATCTTTCTCCTGGGAGGATGAATAATGTGCACATTCAAATCTAACTTAAGGCACAAGATTGGACTATATTGTACCTTTGAGGGTACATGTATATTGTTTGTTCATTGGGGCAGGGCTTTTTACTGACAGTGTAGCTGGGTCATATTTAAATAGACCTCTGAAGTTGTGTACAATTTTGTAGTCAGCATCATGTGTTTTTGTGGTACTATGTGTTTTTTGTGGTATGAACTGGTACTATTTATGCTGATCATGATAAAAAGCATCACATGCTTTTCTATCGTGAATATCCTGAAAACGATTTTCCAAAGAGAGCATAATTAGTCCTTGTTAAGTGTGGCACAGCATGTGAAACATTAAACAAATCACTGTACTCCAGTGCAACCATCTAGATTTTATCAGAGTTCCCTGCTGATACAACAACCATCTGTGATCAGGAGTCCAAGAGATTACAATAGTACTGGCTCACTCTGTTTGGGTAGGATGGCCCTCCATTTGCCCCATTACTTAGAGTCATGGTAGTCAGAGTGGCCATCCTTTATTAGAGAGTTGACAGTTAGTGTTCTGGTCCAGGAGTGCTGAGCTGTCCAATGATGCTGCATTAGCAGCAGCCTGAAGAGGCATGATGGTGCTTCACCTGTCCCAGAGGAAGAACCAGCTAGCCTTCCCCTTCCCAGCTTGGTAGTACTGTGTGATTAGGGGATGATTAAAAAACATCTAATTTTTCCACAGAGAAAAACTGCTCAGCTCTGGAGTTATAAATACAGGAATTATGCCAACAAAAGAATGATGCAGAAGTGTATATGTAGTCAGTGTTGACCAGAGGATGAGTTCC
>JBBPCX010105989.1:0-22084 GCA_037974365.1 Hydrocynus forskahlii
CACTGGCATGGAATGGTTGTCATACTCATAGAGATGCTGATTTAAAAATAAATTGCAGTGGTCTATTATTTTTTTCCAGAGCTGTATATATTAGCTTCTATGTATTATATATTAGCACTGTGCTAGAACTGATGTGGTAATTTTTTGATTAATTGTTAATACATAAACTTCAGAGCTCAGAAGAAGCAGACCGTGGACACTAAACCCTGTCTGTGTTAATTGATTACATCTGAGTTAGGAAAAGAAAAATTGTTACATGTCTTTTCGTTAAATTTCAGTGTTTAGCAAATTATTGTTCATTTTGGGAGAAAAAAAAATATAATGGAAAAAGTCAGTAGAACAAACAGAAAATGCAGAAGGAAGAGTCTTTCTTAATCTTAATCTTTCTTAATCACTCCCCTTTTGTTGTCCCTATCTTTCTTCCTGCAGGGCTCTCATGTGACGCGCTGGCCCGGGTTTTACATCCTGCAGTGGCGGTTCCACAACACACCATCCTGTTCCGCATCTAGCCTGCCCCGTGTGGACGATGTCCTGGCCTCACTGCAGGTCTCCTCCCACAAATGCAAGGTCATGTACTACACCGAAGTCCTGCACTCTGGCGACTTCAGGTCTGTCTGTATCTTACTTTTTTCCCAAGCATTTTTTTTGTCTTACGCATAAGTGTAGCCTAAATTGCTTTGGCTCAAGAGACAAGAATAATGACAAGGCATGCAAGCAAGAGCAGGACATCAGATCATTTGGAATATATCATTCCTAGTAAAAAAAAAACAGAAGGAATAAAAAAATATGACTAAATTAATCTGTATGATTGAAATGCAAAGTTTCTAGTTTATTTTTTGTAGTAATTGGTGACTAGTGCGTATCTGTTTCTATAGTTTATTTGTGTGTGTGTGTGTGTGTGTGTGTGTGTGTGTGTGTGTGTGTGTGTGTGTGTGCGCGCGCATGTTTCAGAGGTTCAATGACCAGTCTGGCATCCAGTCACAGCGGTTTCTCCCAGCTTAGTGGTGTCACCACCTCTTCAGGCCAGTCACATTCCAGCTCCATCGCTTCACGATAGAACCAGAACCAGAGCCAGAAGATCTTCTGAGGAGAAAACTGTTGAAAGTTACACATTACGTACAGAATGTTTAAGAGAAGTTGTCTTTAACACATGTAATGACTAGTATGAATACATTTAATTCTTGAGCATTTTTGTTAATCATTTCTCATGTCAGCTTTATAATCAGTGTAATCATACTGTCTGTCTACAAATACAATTTTTTTAAAATCTGTTCTTCTCTTGTTTGTGAGTGTCCCAGGAGGAGAAGGCTATTATCATTATTAAGTGGGTTATTACATAAAACAACCACATAAATATTCTCCAGAATATCTAGTCTTGTGTTTGGGCCTTAAGGCTTCATAATTACGTGTTCATGTGCCAAAGAAAATAAATTCAATTTCCTTCCACAACATGGCCTCTTTTACTGTGAAATTACACTTGTATTGGTGGTAAAAGAAATATTAATGTGATATCAGGAAGCATCAATACTCCTAGTGAACACATGATGGCACTGTTGCACCCCGAGTCACTACAGAGTTGTATTGGGGAAATATAATGATGGAGATACACACACTTTTAGACAAGAGCAGTACAAGCCTTTAAACTCTTCAGAATGTTTTTGTTCAGTGATATAACACTGTGGGTATATTGCTACTGTATGATTTAAAACAGATTAGCTATTCCCCTGAAAGGTCATTATACAGGAAATGCAGAAGACAGGCCTTATATTTATGCAAATAAACTGCACATTTTTTGTGCAATAGCTAAATGTTTTTCTCCTGACATTCTTCCCTCCTACCTAATATACATTTTCTACTTGCCACTCAAATTCATGACTCATTTTTCTACTTGCCACAACAATTCATGACTCACTTGTGTTCACTGTTATCTTCTAGTCTCCATTCTTAGATCGTTAATTTGAGAGGAAACTTCAGTAAGGCTGAAACCTCCCAGAACTCTAGCCAAAGTTCTCTGAACCTCCTCTGTTCCACCCCTGCAACTTAAGTGTGCCTCTCTGCATAGGCATTAGATGCTGTTATTGAGGTATCACCAGGCCCTATTTGCTAATAGTATTAACATTTTCATCCTTCCCGTTTAGGCTAATAGCTGATACAGCATCTCACTGTCCTTCAAAAATCTCTTGCAACAATCCCTCTCTCATTACTGCTACTTCGGGGGATTGTTTTCCCATCCATAGCTCAAGCTAATAGATCCTTTACCGGTCTCTGTCTTACCTGGATCATACTATGCGGACTTGACCTCATGTATTATATGAGGTCTTTTTGAAGGGATACTCTTTTTACAAACTCTAGTTAGAGGACATGTATTTAGCCTATTTTTCCAATGCTCACTGGAAACTCCACTTTCCCATCGTGAGCTTTTTTTTTCTTTTCTTTTTTTTTTTTACAATGGTGCCCAAAGCATCTTGAAGAAGAAATATGAAACTCTTGAAATTTCACAGATATTAAGAAAGGGAGGACCCCATGGTGGTGCAGGGGGTAGCACTGTTGCCACACAACTCCAGGGTTGGGGGTTCAAATGTAGGTCCTGTGTGCGGAGTTGGCGTGTTCTCCTCGTGGTGGCGTGGGTTTCCTCTGGGGTCTCGGTTTTCTCCCACAGTCCAAAGCCATGCGTGTCAGGTGAATTGGGGATTCTAAACTGACCATGTGAGCAAACTGTGTGTGGTCCACCATCATAGAAACATCCAGTTAGCTGGAAATTCTGCTTTGTGATACATGCCCCTGATGTCCCAAGCAACATCAGAGCATCCTCTCAAAACACTTTCTACAACTTTTTGTGCTCGCGTTCTCATTGTTTACGGTTTGAGACTAAGGCTTTTTGTACATTCCACAGGAATTATATTGAATGTGGTTGCAATTGCTGTGTGTGTGTGTGTGTGTGTGTGTGTGTGCGTGCCTGCATCCATCCAAGTTTAAATCAGGATTCAGAGGTTGGCTTTGCGGGTAGATTTACATACTGTATATACAAGTGTAATTTCCATAAACTCATCAGCTGCCTGCAGCTAAAACCGGATACATTAATTCTCCATCTTGGTATCATTTCTCACCCTTCCTCGGGCCTACTTGTTATGTTCTGTATCCAAACATTTCGTGGGAGAGAAAGAGCAGTTTTTGAATTTTTCAATAATAAGCTGAGTTTTCCTGGGACGTATTCAAATAAAATGTTGTCTTTTTAATTTTTTTTAATTGATTTTTGCCCATGGGATTTCTATAATTCACTTTACCGTGAGATTATATATGATGATTTTTCTGCTTGCTTGGCATTACCTCTCAGAAATGAATTTACCCATTACACTAAATGGAGAAAAGTACTGAGACGTCTGAATATTACACCAACAAGGACTTTCATGACGTTGCATTCAAATATATCAACTTTAATATGGAGTTGGTCCTCCCTTTGCAGCTGAAAAAGCTTCCACTCTTCTTAGAAGGCTTTCCATAAGATTTTGGAGTGTTTCTGGGAATTTGTGCCAATTCATTCTGTAGAGCATTTGTCAGGTCGGTCACTGATGTTGGGTGAGAAGGTCTGGGTCACAATCCCTGTTCCAATTCAACCCAAAGGTGTTGGATGGGGTTGAGGTCAGGGCTCTGTGTGGGTCTTCCACACTGAAGCCGTCCAACCATGTCTATTTGACTTTGTGCACTGGGGGACAGTCATGCTGGAATAGAAAATGTTCTTCCCCAAACTGGTTCCAGTTGGAAGCATGGCATTGTCCAAAATGTCACTGGAAAAAAGGGGCCACCTGAATTCAATAATTAGGAGGTGTCCCAATACTTTTGTCCACATATTGTATGTCTACAATTAGTGAGACAAACAGTTAAAATAGACTTAACATTAATCCATGCATAGTCTTTCAGGGGTTCAGAAATGCTTATTGAAAAAAATTAATTAAAAAGGCATTATTTAATTTAATCCTGAACATGAGACAGCTGTGTACATTACAGAGTATAATGTAGAATCCTTTTGTTTGCCACCATGCGCACAAATTATCTGTGTGTGCCAGACAGGATTTGCAATGATATGTGAGCAGCAAATGACTGAGCGTTCTATATTCACTTCCCACACTGGATTTAAAGGAGTAGAAAAAGAAAAAAATACACAATTTTCCACACATTACTTATGTAGTCCATTAGCCAAAACCTTGAATCTAGATGTTTAGTACAGTTGCACATATCTAATGAGGGGTATAGTAGGTTCAGGGGATAGTGTAACCTGTGAACTATATAAAATAATTGTACAACTATACATGCAGCTGAATAATTGGATGCTAAATCACATTCAAGAATATTAAATAACTGTTACAGTTGATTTTTATAATTAAAGATTTATGTCAATAAATAGAAACAACATAAATCATGACTGTAATCTAGCATCCATATGTCTGCATGACCTGTACAAGTGAAGTGAAATTATGTACAAACAAATTGAAGAAACAAAATTTGGACTTCATACATGCCTTGGATGATCATTGTAAATCTGTGTAAATCTGACTTTTCATCCAACCATTTTTTATTCAGATTTATTGGTCTTAAACACTGACAGCTGTAACATGTGAAACACTAAGGTTGTAACAGGTTATGTTGAGTGTCATTTAATCCAGTCTGTTTATTCATTAAAAATATACATTGAAATCAGTGTTTAAAGACCAGAAGACCATATATCATAAATCCAGGTGTTCAGTACCTCAAGGTCAGCATAAAAGAAACTTGCAGGAATCACCAGCAACTCTTAGATGAGGAATAAACCTCCTGTACAAACGACTGTCATGTTTAATTGTGGGGCTACCTGTTATGCCTGATTGTATAGCGGCGGTGTTTAACAGAGTGCGGCTGTGTTGTGGTGAGACAAAAGAGAAGCTGGGAATCTGAGGAAGACTGGCCGAGACAGCCAGCACCAGCCTGGTCCCCAGCCAAGAAGCTTGGAGCCTTTGCTATTGATTTGTGGATGTATTATGAGCGCTGTGCTGAATAGCCGATGATGCCTTATCATGGTCCTGTCCACAGTGCCTCCCCCTCTGTTTGTGTCTGCTCTGTTTGGAGCCATTGACATGGAGCTACTCACATTGCCATAATGCATAATTGCCAATAATTCTTGCTTGTTTATTTGCATGTATGTATACAAATATAGCCCATATGGACAAAAGTACTGGGACACACCTCTTAATTATTGAGTTCATGTGTTTTAATCATACCAATTGCCACAGGCATATAAAATGACCAAGACATTCTGCACAATGCTATGCCTCCGACTTTGTGGACATAGTTTGGGGAAGGTCCTTCTCTGTTCCAGCATGATTGTGCCCCAGTGCACAAAGCAAGGTCCATAAAGACATGACTGGATGAGTTCAGTGTGGAAGAACTTGACTTGCCCACACAGAGTCCTGACCTCAACCCCATCCAACACCGTTAGGATGAAATGGAACAGCGATTTCAAGTCTTCCCATCCAACATCAGTGCCTGACCTCTACAGAACAAATGGGCACAAATTCCCACAGAAACACTTTTGCAAAATTTTGTGGAAAGCCTTCCAAGAAGAGTGAAAGCTGTTAAAGCCGCAAAGGCTTGAATGCAACATCGTTAAAATCCTTGTTGGGGTAATGGTCAGACTTCGCAATACTTTAGTTCATTAGCTACACCTGCCTTCTACTGGCATTCACTGGCCATTTTATCAGAAACACTTATCACATTAGCTTTTATCATTTGTTCCCGCAGCTTGTGTTGGCCACCCTCTATGATATGCATCAGTAAAAAGGGACCATTTGGGCAGGATGTGTGAGTTCAGCAGGATGACTCAGTTCAGACATTTTTCCAAATTTTTGATAAGGGGTACCCTCTAATGGCCACAAGGTATTTCGTACACAGACCATAGAACTACCATTAGCCAGAATGTATTTGGGGTGTGGATCATTCTCACTACAGCAGCGACACCAGTGACATTAATGTCTGTTTAATAAACCATTGCTCTGTAGCACCATTATCAGGCCAAAAGGAGCTCCGCCATTGCATGGATAGTGGAAGGTGTAATGCTCCTTTTCCCATTAATTTTGCATTTATACAGCTTATATTCTTGTCTCCTTGTACGATTTCAGCAGTGTAAAAGAATAACTATGTGCTGTTGTATGTAAAAATGAATGGGAATGTACATCAACTAGATTTTGTTTAGAAGCATTAGAGAATCTATTAGTCTAAATGTCTTCCTTTTCTCATTTTCTGTGTGAGATCAAGCTGATAAACAACACAGACATTTTCATAGCTCTCCTCCCATTTTTTCCAAAGGAGCTAGTAACTCTGGAAGGCTTTGCACACTAAGCTTACACTTGAGTATTGTGCATAGACAGTTTGCTCAGTTGTTTGCCAGAATGTTTTTCAGTTTGGGTTGTGCTTTTTAATTTCCTCTGGATTTCTTATACATCTAATCTGTAATGTTTTTTTTCAGTCAGAAACCACCACAAGAAGATCCTTTCTTCACAGTTAATTAACAGATGCAAACGTATTTATGGATGTTACATAGTGTGTACTGCACTGAACAAATGAAGAGTAAGAAAGAATTAGAAATCTGATAACTTGCAGTATTATATATTGCAGTGCATGGAAAAGCTCTGATGCAGTCTCCGACCTCATACTCAAGTACCACTGCACCGCAGGTTGTAGTGCTTTCCTTGTTCTAGCACAGACTGATCACCTAAGAAGGGTCTTGTTCATTAGGAAAGTAGTAGCATGACGTGTGTGGGGAGGATGGAGAACTTATACAGTGCATGTGCTTGGCACTGGTTCTCCAGGACCAGGACAGACCAGGGCCTCTGCCTGTGTAGTGGAGAGCGTAATATTCCTTTTCCCATTCATTTAGCATTCACATACATTTCTTTTACAAGTAAATTTTATTTATTTATCCATAGTATTTATATCCACCTCTCTTACTGAGCACAGCTTTTTGTGTATATTATAGCGTATTTAGTACAAAGTATTTTTAGAGTATTTTCTGGAGAGTTTCGTATTTTATATGGTTCTTGTCTTTGTGACTCTGTGCGTCTGTGCCGTCATAGCATAAGCAATATCCTCTGGAATCAATAAAGTTTTCTGATTCTGATAACGGCCCTGAATTAGAACTGAGTTAATGATAACAGAACTGAGTTAATGTAACTGGCACTTCATACCTCACAACTGAATTCTTAAAGATGAATTGAGATGATGAGATATGATGGTGTAGTAAATTCCGAATCGACTGGTTGTTCAGGTATTAGTTATCATTTTGTTACAAAGTACTGACCTTCTGAGGCACCTCAAGTGCTACTTTTTTGCTTTCCTGGGATCTGCAGATCGGTGTAGGTATTATTTCACTGCTGTTTTTTTCCTGCCTAACTGCTTTCCTTGGTGACATTTCCATCTCTGCCCTTCTTTAACAGAGGGTGGCCTAGCCAGACAAGGAACATCACCTCCCCTTAAATGTTAAAAGTGCAGTCATCCATCTTCCTATCACAGGCAACTGTCAAACCGTTCTGATGAATACCACTGCAACACTTTCTATAGCTATTTGTAGGCTGCTACACCCGGGGTTTGAATTGTAACCCCTGCACATTGAATCTCTGTCAGTAAGAAGACCAGAAGACCATGGCTCATACCAGGATGCTGTCTAGATGAATTTCAATTATATTCTCTCCAGTGATCAAGTTTTGTGCATGGAGCAAGAAAAAAAGCCTATAACAATTACCTAAAGAAATCCATCTCTGCCAGCACCGGCCTGTTAGATCATGGAGAAGGTGGAGTTCAGAATATCCATCTTATCTCGGCTTACCTGCCAACTCTCACTGACTAAGCACAGACCCTGGCAGCTCTCTCTGCCTGGGGTGGGGGCTGGGGGCTGGGGGCTGTATTTTGATGAAGAGAAAGAAAGTGGAGAAAACTAAGGGGGTAAAGTCGAAGCTCCTGTGCTTTGAGCGCTCCTCTGAGACCAGTTGTCTGGTTGTCAGCTAGTTTCTGTGGGATTCCTATCTGCGTTCTTGAGACAGAAGGGAGGAAATGAGGCTGGTCTCAGGTTGGAGGAGCCTGAGGCTGTGTCTGTGCCTGCAGCTTTCTGTCCCATTGAATCCTTCTCCTTTGAGTCGACAGTCTTCTACCATACTACTGTCTTCTGGCCTGTTTGTATGATGTAATGCACTAAGATCAGTTCCAATTAAGGTCGGGTGATAAGGGAAAAGTATTACATCACGATACTTGAAAACGTCGTCACAATGTGTAATATGTAAAGTGGATGCCATTCCTTCGGTTAAAAACAGAAGACTGAAATCACTCTTACCAACACACCTTTTCATCCCCTTTTGATAATAGTCTAAGATCCACATACCAGCCAAGTTTTCACTCATGTACAAAAGGTACTTAAGTCCATGAAAAATAACCTAAACTACCCTAAGATTATATCTTGCTGTTTATAATCATAGTGAGCTGCAGCTGATAGGGGTTGTTGAAACTACTACTGGCTGAACTGTCCCAGTACTGACATACCAGCAGCATATGTTACCGTGCACTTTATCTGCAGTTTGTAATGAAATATATAAAAGCTGTGAAAATGTTCAGTGTGTCTGGCGGATGCTCGGTTCATTTAATCAATTTTGGGAGAACTACATATGCTACATGACATACCTCATCATGTAATGCATGTGTAAACACATAGTCTCCAGTTTCCAAAAGGAATACCCTGCAGTATATGAGGGTTGATATGAAAGATACTATCTGGATTTTTGTAAATAACCATAACAACATGGTTCTTACTCGAGAGCTGGTGTGTAGAAGGTTCTCTTCATTAATATTCCATTGCAGTTTGAGCTTTCAGCCATCCCCATATTACATAGTAGTATTTATTAGTTTCCTAGTGTTTGCTAAATAATTCATAGCAGACACTGATTAATCTGTCCTGAGATTAAAAAACAATAATGAGATCAGAGATTAAGAAAATAAAAATAGGTGTAAAATAAGTGCAAAAGACAGCTTCTAAATGTAAGGGCATGAATCACAGTGTATAATTATTGCTTTGGAAATACAGCAATTTTAGATCTGCAGAGGCATTAAGGTAGAAACTCTGCCAGAACATCCAAGAGAGGCACTGGATCACATGCCAGCTCCACTCAAATCTCCCTGATCTGTTATCACTATCTATTTGGTGTGAAGCTATTGGATGAATTGGCCAAAGCCAGTGTCTGGCTGAATGGGCCGACATGAGACCTCCACGGATAAGACCAGGCAATCCTTAGTCTTAAAGTTGTTCTGAGTTCCTAAGTCCATTATGGACTTGTTGTGTGAGAGACAATCCTGCCTGAGGGATGAAGGGGTCAGCACAGTCAGAATAAAAGGTGTTAGTGTCCTGAGATGCACTCCAACAATGCAGACCATTGCTGCCCAAAGTAGGACCCATAAGGACATTTGATTAGGCATGCTGGAAAGTTGCCCCTTCAACTTCCACCAATGAGAAAACAAAGAGGAGGTTTTATTAAAAGTTTCTCTACTTATTTTCCTTTTTGCTTTTTAGGTTCTTTAATTAGAAAAACATACTGTGTAACATTAGAAAAGAGCATGACATGAAGGAACATGAAGGGGTATTTAGAGACAACTGGTGTGAAGAAGATCTCTTCACTGACTTTAAAGCATTGTACCTGAATTAAAGGGTAACTAGTGGAGTATGAAATTAATATAGTTTCTACATTTTTACTGGCACTGTGGTGTAGACCGTTCAGCTGCTGGCAGTAATGGCTCAACCAGTTGGCCTTGCATGACGCTTACTACAGATTTACTACAGAGTTGTGTTGGCCCAGACGCAGAAAGAGCAATAAGCTGTTTCAGTGTTCTGACCCATTTAAATCTAGTTAACCTTGCTTCAGGACACTACCTTTTCCATACAAAATCATTAACATATCTTTTTATTTAGTGTTTCTCAGTGGTGTTCTGTTTGCGCCGTGACTGCGAGCAAGATTTTCCTTTCACACAGCATGACTGACAGATCACTAGAGCATGTTTCTCACTTCTCATAAGAGACACCCAGCAGCAGTCTGTTGACTGCAGTGCGTGTAAACACAGCCATCTCATCCACGGGGCCCGGAGAAAATTACAAGTCGCAGCAGACGAGCACCTCTTGCCGCTCAAGATTGCATTGTCTTTCCATTACATCAGACCAAACGTTGTCTATTGCTCTTGCTGATCCCTATTAGGTGAAGACAAACTACTCCTCTTTTATTGCATGTTTGTTGCTTTTTCGCTATAATGATGCTCCCAAAAAAAAAAAAAAAGAAAAGAAAATTTCACATTGCCGTTAAACCCAGAAGCCAACCCTTCACTCATCTGCCTTGTTCCTAGCTCTTTCACAACCATTTTAGCTGACACAAGCACTTGGAGGGTGAATAAGAATTGCAATACCAATTCACATTAAACACCCCTCTCCTACTTTTATTACGCTTCAATTAAAATCCCATCTACCCACACACACTGCAAGCAGCGGAACTTTTCATGACTGGGGACGGACTGGGCTGTCCTGGTAATCCTGGGGACAATACTCTAATGGCTGTAACGGCTCACTCTGTCACGTTTGTCATTTAAAATATAATTCTTTAATTTGCTGTCAGCAAGGCAATCGTGCAGAGGGCTTGAGAGACATGGGAGCACCTGAATGCTCTGATCTTTGTGATTTATATAGGTGAAGGACTTCAAAATGACTTCAAATGCAAAATCTCCCATTTGCAGGTATACGACAGCGGTGGCGGACAGCAAAATGACCTTGCAAGAGGCCAAGCTCATCTGAATGCTGGCTTTTCAAGGGTGAATTGGTGCAGAATAAAGGAAATTTAGGGAACTGATGTAAATTTCTCGTATTTTCAAAAATGAGACAGTTCCATTTGGTTGGCCATTAGTGTGAATGTCTTCGATCTGCCAAAATGAAAAGGGAGCACAGAATTGAGTTGCTAGCATATTGTGCAAAGGGTTCTACATCATTCTCAGAACAAGGATCCCTTTCTGCCACCTGGTTGCACTGTTTCCCTGTTAATTCTCCTATGCTTCTTTATCATTATGCAGCACACTCCCCAGCTTCACCAGTTCCATTGAGTACATGCAGAGCCCTGGTATCTTATCTTTGTATAAGAATGTGGGCTATGACAAAGCTTTTTAATAACAGCATATATAACAGTTGTGGTTTCCACACTTTGGCCTGTAACATTCCAACATAATCATAATCTCCAGGGGTATTTAAGTGGAGGAGCTAGGGTTTGCTACATTAGTATTGGCTGTAAAAATGCCTATTCAACAGGATACTCTATGTGCTAAAACCTGGTTGGAGAGCACCAGAGGCTGTAAAGAAAACACTGAAGTGCAGTTCTTGTTTGCCATCATGCACCCATGAGCACAATACTCTGCTGTATTCAGTCTGAAACTCCACTGAAAAGTGGGACGGAGGGAAACCTGTGTGGAGGTAAGTGGCCTGTGATTGACCTTTTAGTATCAGCTTATGCTGTAAACAAGGTGAGAAGCAAGGAAATGCTTCCTCCAGTGCCTCCAAACCTAGGAAAGACTGCAAAAATTATTTTTCTGGAAGATATGGTGGTATTTAAAACACTTCGAATAAAACTAATCCTGTCCGAATAGCACTTCAGGCATAAAAAGTACTTAATATTACTTGAAGCGACAAATAAAAACTTGGCCTCTTTTCAACTGTAGAGCTAAATGCTTCCCATTCTATGTTGCTGCGAAGGCTGGTTTCTTTTCCATCTGCTGTGCTGCCAAATCAGGACCTGAAAAAAGGTACATTTTTCGTATTCATTTCATGGCTGAGCATCAAATTGAAAAAGTGATTCCAGCTCTTAGTATACTGTATGTACTTAATCGCACATTGGAGAGCACCAGACATGTACATTTATCCTGTGCAAGTGTAGTATTTGAGAATCTTGCAAACTCTGGAGGAAAACTGCCATATCCTGTGCCTCATCAGACTGCGTCCATGTTCCAGAGAGATTGGATTGATCAGAGTGTCAGTCTGCATTACGTTAAGCAGAGCTTTGGATCAAACACTGGGGAAATCTACATTTCAGATTGCCTATTGCTTAGGAGATCAAACGATAGTGGCAGCAGTGGAAGCTCCAGAGCAGCAAAAGGTGTTAAAAAGAATCAGAGGCTGTGAGCCATTGCAATAATGGAGAATTTTCTTCCTCTTACCTGATTATGGCCCAGAAGACATCTTCAGGCTTGGAAAGCTGATCCTCTGTTCTGCACTCTTCCTAAATGAGTTATAGGATCTTTGTAGCCTGTGCAGATTTAATATGCGCTTGCTGAATGTTGGGTAGAATGCTTTATTTTGCTCTGAGTGCTGAAATGAGCACTTTGCAGTGAAGCACGCTTAACAGCGAAATCGTTTTCTACATGTAATGGAGAGATTAAGTGGACACACAGTAATACTGTATGATACTTTTTACTGTACCACACTGCTTGAGCACAAACAACGTGGTCATTATGTTTTGCACATATGCAAGAAGGCGCATAATACTGGACTCTACGTGGCTTTGATGTAATGTGTTACTCGACACCACACTGTAGCATCAGAGAAGAAGAGAGACTTCTTTCTTATCCCGGGTATCAGCACCCGCAGTGGGAAATTATCCATTAGCCTGCTGTGTAAATGGCTTCCAGCTTCTTATAGATTTGGTGCTGATTGTCTGCACTGAACAATGAAAATTCATTATCCCTTTCGCCTCAGGCTGGGCCGCAAAATGTGTTGGGTTTCATTGTACCATTTCCATGGGTTGTACAGTGCAGTTCAAATGTAATTTCATTTAGAATGTTTTTGGGGATGGACAGGTTTCCAGCATGTTCAATAGACTAGTAACTGTATGAGTTCTTTTTCCATTACCCACACTGCCCCCTGATAGCGTCTACTTCTTTGATTGTTTTGACCAGGCTTCAACTTTCGCTATGAACAACTTTACGTGGGGACATTTAACCTTATACCACTCACAAAGCTCATGCACTGCCAGTAAAGGAGTTAGACCAGTGATTTTAAAACCCAGTCCTGCTTATCCGATGATTTTCGAGCTCCTCATGAGCAAGATCAGGTGTGTTGGCAGAGAATACCTGAGACTGTGCAGGGAAGTGGGTCCCCAAAACAGGGGTTGATGAAGTAAAGTTGCACCTTGTAGTCACGCGTGAGCACCACAGCACTCAGTGTGAACTTCTCTCTCTGCATGTGACCCACACACCAAGTGAAGCAGTGGGCTGCCACCAATGAGGGGCAGCCAGGGAGCAGTGTGTGGGGACAGTAAGTTGCTCAAGGGTACCTCAGTGATGACACTAGCAGTCCTGGGATTCAAACCCATGAACTTCTGATCACAGGGGCTATTCTCAAACACCTAAGCCACCAGCTGCTGCAGCTACTGAGCTGGACCAATTACTAGTAACCAAACATCCTGGCACCTGTCAGACTATGTTCAGCAATCATGTCTAATCCCAGAAGAAAAGAATGTGGATATCATGTGAAAGTGGACATGATGTTGTAAATGATTATTATTGTGTACAGGTCCAGACCATAATAGCAGCAATTTAAATCATAGCCACAATTCTCTATTTTGCCTGTTCAACCCTATCCCCCACACTCTCTTTGCAATTTTGGAAACAGCTCTATATTATCAGGATCCTAATGTCACTTTTTTTTTTTTTTTCTTGGAAACAACTCTATATTCTTAGTATCCAGTTTTCACAATTTAAAATTTTCTTGGAAACAGCTCTGTGGCCAGAGTTCTTAAACCAGGTCCATCTCATCGTCCATGTGTACAGCAAGGTATTTGTAGTCCTGAACAATCGCCACATCCACCCGCCTAAAGGACAGGGGAGTAACACGACACCATGATCTTCTTAGGTCCACCATCAGTTCTTTGGTCTTGTCAATGTTGAGCTGCAGCTGATTCAGCTCACGGTAGTTAACAAAATTTTCCATAGCCATCCTATTTTCCAAGACATCCCCATGCCTGACACATCTGACAATTGCCGAGTCATCTGAGAATTTCTGCAGCTGGTAGCCCTCTGAGCTGTACTTGAGGCCAGATGTCTATGGAGTGAAGAGGAACAGAACTGTTCCCTGAGGAGCTCCAATACTACACAGCACTGTGTCAGACACACAGCCCTGTACCCGCAATTACTGCGGCCTATCAATAAGATAGTCCATAATCCATGAGACTAAGCTGCATAGCAGACAGTTTACTCCCCAGCCAGGCTGTACTCCTGTTTCTAGTTTTTAACTTTTGTTTTGCCTACTCTGGAATTTCTTTGTTATACGGATATGCTTGATCGTGACCTTGAACTGAATGTCGCCTTGAATATGTTTCCTTTATCTGCATCTGAGTCTTTTCTCCACCAATAATTACCTAAAGAATGAATCCAGAGCAAATTACATTCTATAATTTGCAGAATCCAGAGTTTCCTCAGTAGTCTTTTTAAAAGCACCTGATACAACGCAGTGTTCTGTGTTGTTGGGCAGCATTTGGCAGGCTGAATGAACCCACTTTACTAGCATATCTGGAGCCCATTAAAATTGGTTTTGACCTGTTTAATGTTAATCTTGACATGGACGTGAACATCTAGGATATGACGCTTTGATCCAGGCTGTGGTAACTGGGAAAATGACCTGAATCTGCCATTCCAACACCTTAGAAATTACACCAGTAAATCTCCTCTGTCCAAAAAAGCCGGTATTCACGGTATGGTATACTTGCAGACAAAGCATATTTTGATATTTATGTACAGTAATTATCTGACATTGTGTTTATAAACATGCTACACCCAGCTATATTTCCTAAGTAAACTCTTCAGAATAAGAATAAGAATATTCTCAGGATATGGGCAGGACTGAAATATTTTTCACCATTTAAATATTTTTCTTTGACATGCATAATACTTTTCAAAACATGACCTTCTAGCACTTGCTTGACCCTTAGGAGTCACAGTTTTGGGTACTTCATTACCTTAAACATGACTTAGGGCACCTTTTATGAGTCCCTTTACTGTAATATTTTAGTATGATCAGGGATCACTAAGCCATTCCAAATTACTATTAGTTTTTGTTGTTAGGAAATAACTAGAAGCTGGTTATCATGGACACTTTTGGATCCAAGAACAAAAGCACTGATTGTGTTTAATGTGTTTAATCAGATGGACAGTGTCCAAGGAGTATTTTTTCCTATAGGAAATGAGTAAGGAACGGTGGCTCAGTGGTGAAAGCAGTCACTTTTCATCAAGAACATTGTGGATTCAAACATGGCCAAAGGCCAGTAGTTTTTGGACCTCTTTGTTCTGCCAAAAGTTTCTGCCCCCATCTAACCTTTTTGTGCAAACATTTCTTACACTTCCTCTTTTTGCCAAATGCCTTCACGAAGGATATTATAGCTAACACTCTAGCAATCACCTTGAACACCATAGTAACAACAACCAGCTAGCAACACTCTAACAACCACCCACAATATTATAGCAACCAGCTAGGAACTGCGAAACCATGTCGACCACTGGAGATACCATAGCAACCAGCCACCAATACTCTAGCAACCACCTGGAAATCCATGGCAACAATTTAGCACAACGCTAAACGATTGAAACGATTATTCGAGTAACTCGAGTAATTCTTTGCCTCTGTCACAATGCTGCCTTGTCCAGGCAGGAAGGAGCGAAAGGAAGCACGGGTGCAGATCGACATGGTGCAGGAAGGTTTTTAATGACAAACTCAGGACTCGTGTACAAACAGAAAACTGGCTCGTGGGCCAAGCGTGAAAAAAGGAAAGGGCTAGGGCGAAGGCAGGGGAAGATTGAGGGTGAGTATGCTCCCATGATGTGAACTAAGGATGAGCCAACATAAATAGTAGAGGGGAGCAAACCAGGAACCAATGAATCGCCGTGCTTAATGAACCAACATACAGAACGGGTGGGGAGTAAACAGACAGTGATTTAACTAAGTAATACAGAACAGGTGGGTGAGAGTTCTCAGGAGGGGAGGCTGCGCCCTCCCGTGGTCGCAGGGGGGAATGACCACAGGGACCCAATACCGGGCCTGCAGCGGCCCCTAGTGGTGGCAGACCAGAACCATGACAGCCTCGAGGCTTCGTTTAATTTATGTCACCAAAGTCCATCTATTTAAAATGTCTCTGCTATCGTATCACTCCTACTTTGTAGACACTGCGCAGCTCCAGTATCATTGTTTCACACGGACTGTTTTAACTGATGCGCATTCAGAGATTTAAGACAGCACGTTTATTTTGCTCTCTATGGAAATGGCGGAAAATGAAGATCCAAATGTGTGTAAAAGGCAGAAAATGTGTAAAGAGCGTAAGGCGGACAACGTAGTGCAGTGTATACACTGTAAAACGGACCTGGCCCACCACAACAGTACATATAACCTTGTGTATGGGGAAGGCGTATTTTGAGATGTAACTTATCAGTGTCTGTGTTTGTGTTTGTGTGTGTGTGTGTGTGTGTGTGTGTGTGTGTGTGCACTGCGTGCGCGTGCTTGAGGGAGAGAGAGATGAGGAGTGAGATCTTTGTGCATTTGCCCTCTTGCTACTTATCATGCCTCATCACCATCGACTCATAACACAGCCTACAAGTAATTACAGATACTGCACGTTCTAACAAGCGCTAGCGTTCTTATCAGTTAGCAATTATAAAAACACATGACCTTGTAGAGGCTCCGAGCCACTTGGAGAAGTACAGTTCACGTGAGGATCCAGCTGGATCCAGCTGGAAACTGAACTGGACTGTTTCAGTTTGAGTATTAGTAACACTTGAATTATTTATATATATATATATGTGTGTGTGTGTGTGTGTGTGTGTATATATATATATATATATATATATATAGCTATATTGCTGTTTTGTACCTTTATACTTTTTGTCATTCATTCTTTATTCTCAGATGGACTATTGCAGGGGGTACACCCCTTTTCCCTTTTTCTATTAAGATAAAACTAAGGACAAATAGGCTAACCTATGTCTGTGAAGTTGTATTTTACAGTTTTTTTCATGTACATCATAAATGTTTCACAGAAAGGTTCATTAAATGGGCTTAGTTCTGGAGCCAATAAATCAAAGGTTTTAAGGTTTGATCTAATAAGTGTTGAGTTTGAATAAAAACCTTTTTTATGAGGAATAACAGCCAATTGCTTGCTCATTTTAAGAGGCCTTTCATGTTGTAGAACGCACTATTGATATTGTTTATACTAATTTATTCATTTCATTGCTGTGTTTGGGAAGGGGATACTAAATGTAAAGTGTGAGCTATGATTTTTTTGTTTGTTTGTTTTATTGTTTCTAGCCCTCCCTTTTTCTATTGTTGCCAGCATTCAGGGGGTATGAGGCATGAGGATCTAAGAGTCCTGGGAATGCATTACCATGGGAACAGAGGAAATCTCCCTGTTAGTTTTTTGGATTATGTCCTTTGTTATACTTAATTCCATTAGTTTGCTACGGTAATGAAAACCTTTCACACTATATGAAGTATGGTTGATTTTTGCTCTCATTAAGTGACAATATGATAATGTCACAGCTGCTTTATTCTAATGACTGCACATTCATGGCAAGTCATTTGCTTTTAACTGAAGGATTGGCTTCTCCGGCAATCAAAGCCACAGTTACAGCCATCTATCAAAAGGAACAGAATGATTAACATCGGCAAAAATGGATGGCATTAAGCATGTCATCTTGTGTGTGTTTTCTAACTGTTACAATCTGCTTTCAGAACTGCCCCTGAGTAAAGTATTAATAGATAATATGCTTATTTAATGATAAAGTGAGTAGCCTCTGGTCAGCATGGTCATTCAGCAGTCAGGGTGACTGTCAAACCTGGGTGAATGCGATGGCTTCATGTAGCAGACTTAATACCTGCCGCAGGGCAGTGGAACACAGCCAAGGGCTTCTAAAGGCACGATCACAGCCAGCCTGACAGCAGCTGCTGTACCACTGGCATGTGAGTGGTCAAATCAAGACAAGCAGTTTTTATTGTCATTTCAACCATATACACAGTACACAGCAAAACAACGTGCCTCCCGGACCATGGTGCAACACTCTTGTGAACCAGAAACACCGCAAGACTATAAGTGCAGACAGGACAAAATACACAGCGGGGTGGGTGGTGTCATGCAACGTGTGGTGGAAATGTTCGTGACAGAGAGAAGAGAGACCCTAATGATCTTCTCAGCTGTTCTCGTTATCCTTTCCTTGTGTTTCAAAATGGAGTGATTCCCATACAAAGTCATGATGCAGCTGCTACTGAGGATACTCCCTGTCGTCCCTCTGTAGAACATGGGGAGGACGAGAGGGGGTGTACTCTCCTCAGTCTCCGCAGGAAGTAGAGACGCTGCTGGGCCTTTGTGATGATGGAACTGGTGTTGAGGGTGAGGAACTAAGGAACTTGGTGCACTGGATTATCTTCACTGAGGAGCCGTAGATGTTCAGTGGAGAGTGATCACATCATGCCTTCCTGACGTCAGCACCCATCTCTTTTGTTTTGTCCACATTCAGAGGCAGGTTGCTGCTTATCAGACTCACCACAGTTGTGTTATTGGCAAACTTGATGATGTGGTTTGAGCTGCGCATTGCTGTACAGTCGTTGGTCAGCAGCATGAAAACAGATGGCTGAGCACACAGCCCCGGGGCACTCTGTGCTCTGCATGGTGGTGCTGGAGATGCTACTCTCGATCCTGACTGAAGTCTCCCAGTCAGAAAGTTCAGGACTTCTTTTGGAGAATTTCTCCTTGGAGCATACAGAAGAATAATAATGGGCCTGCACAGTGAAGACATATAAATGTAATTTTATATATTTTTTTTTTACAAAACAAAAATTAACTGACCATGCTCTTAAAAACTGATATACTTTGTAAACACTATAGTAAACAGCTTTTGCTGAAAATGCGTATACATCCTCAACAGGGAGCATTTATGTTTTTATGTAAATTTTAGTGCACAGTATTCATTTATTTGCTGAATTAAAAAAAACAAAAACAAAAATAAAACATGGCCACAACTTTCCCCCAAACATGTTACATTCAGCAAATAAACAGTATTTGTGTATTAAATGTGCAGCAATGTTTTTTTTCTGTAGAGGAGGTGGACTTGCCAAGGATCTTTGTGTTTGAAATGCCGATCACCTTTGAAAAGTTGTAACACACAAGTATGTGTGAGTCGAGTCTGAATAAAGCTGATGCGTGACCTTTTGCCGCTTCAAGCAAAACATAATTTAGCCGAACGCAGCTTCTGTCCTGCAAGATCCAACAAATCTCTGTTCAGCCATGCCAGTGTTCAGCCTGCTATACTTCATATCAGTGCCATGGCTACATGTAGCTTTAAGACACATAAATCCATCAAAACATCACTACATTACATGCAAAATGTGATATCTGGGCAAGCCAGTAGGAGATTAAAAAAGGAAGACAGAAGGTGAAGCTTCATCAAATAGCGATCCATGTAGATGGACAAAAAAAGAAGAGCAGTTCTTTCTTCATCTGTTTTTATCCTCCTGGATAGTTTAATATATAGGCTAATGTATATTTTAAGGATTTTTTTGTATTTTGTGTGTATTTGACAGTAAGGGCAGAGACAGGAGTTACTCAGTAGAAGGCTCTCCATTCCTAAAAAAAACCCGCCGGTTGGAATGTGTCTCTCTCAATATCGGTTTTAACAACATATGGCACCAAATCATTCCTCTTCTAAAACCCATGAGAGTTAAGGATGCCAACTCACAGTTTGATAGGTCATTTGGTATTCAGAGGCAAGTTTTAGTGATGGATGGGGCTGGGTTGGAGCATCCTAAGCAACAACTGACACATTCCTTAGCCAATGCATGTGTTTACAAGACACACTGCAGAAGATTTAGTAAAATTATGTATTCTTTAAACAACTCTTCCTCCCAGGTGAAAATAATTGGGTACATTTTGCCACCCATTCCTCTAGGCAGTTGCCACTTCTTTATTGACATGCTAGCCCTGCTTTCAACCTTTCATAATGCTGTGTCAACAAAGAAAAGCACTTCATCCCCCAACAAATTACACCCCCAGCCAGTGATAACCCTTGTGGGGGACCCCAGGATTGCAGGTATTTCGCACAAGATGGATGCCTTTCTCCGACTGTTAATATTTCTCTTATTGGTCCCTTCACCAAAAAGTAGTTTATTCAAGTGTACTACGAGTATACTTATTTCATACTAAAGCTGAGGCAGTATACTTGAAGTTTACTTTTTATGTACTATATTTTATATACTTTAGAATAGTAGAGTGAACTATACTTGACTTATACTGATAAGTATAAAGAAAGTATATAAAGTATACTTTTGGAAAGTTAAAATGACCTTATAAAGGATACTTAAAGTATACTTTTATAAACTTAAAAATGTTCCAATTTAGTCTAAATGATGTGATTCAAATACTACAGAATTAGTGAAGCTGATAAGTTGATTCACCCCCTTCAGATGCTTTTACATCCCTGAAGGGCTGAGAGTCATTTAGGGGTTACACAACGTCCATGGTGAGAAGAACCATGAATTTGGATAAAAGTATTAGTGAAGCCAAACTGCAGTGGAGGAAAAATAATGTCCATATTCTGATGTACTTGTTTGCTGGGTACAGTGAAGTTTATCCAGAATGTAAGTGAGCACTCCCAGTGTGTTAACATGAACTTTTGTTTTGTATAAGGTGTCAGGAGCTGTTTCAGTGAAAGTGCAAGATGTTTTAAGTGACACGTAGTCCAGACAGAGTGATTTGTGGATTCAGTCCTGCAAACCAAACTAGTCTGACCCCAGTCCAGTGGAGCTGAGCTCTGGAACAGGTGCAGGAGCGTTTATTAATGAGGGTCACCAGAGAAGCAGATGAAGTTCCTTTCTGCCTGCCAAACTTTCACTCTGATTTCGGCTTGAGAAACTTATGACTTATGCACACGCACGCACACACCCATTCATGAGATGGTGACACTGAATTTCATTCCCTTTGACTTTGCATGCTTCTAGGTATTGCTGGTCCTCATGGTCCTCATTCAGAAAACTGGTACATTCTTTATAACTGAAGAGGGCAGTTTGTTGTTTTTTTTCAAGGATTCTGTTCAGAAGCATTTATTCTGTTTACGTTCAAATAAAAGACCCACTTTCATATAAATTTCATGAAGCACCATGAACACAGCTTTATTGAAACAATCGTATGTTTAGAAAAGCCTTGCCCTTGCCTAATTATTCTGTAGTGCTTGTTTTCCTGGCACAAAATGACACACTGATGTCTAATGAACCCCATATTGCTCTCTGAATGTAGACATAATGGCAGATATTGCATATTGCGAGCACAAAAAACACTAGATACTCCAGCATTTTTCATCCTAAACTCTGTCTGCTGCATCTGCATTGTATATTCGATTATCATACACTCTCCATTATCATACAATCAAAAGGGTTTATAGCAGAGTGCAAAAATCCATATATGGATATTAAGCTGCAAAAACAGCCCATTGTGAATTTACTAGTTTCAAGTTGTCAAAAATCCCAGCAAATTTAATAATATTTGCCTATTCGGCCAACATCAGTTTAGCCTCATCCACTTATACAGTTATGAGGAGTGTTTTCTTTTTCTTTTTTAAATGGAAATACAAAGGTCCACCATTCAGAGGCAATTATACAGATATCTTAGAGACAGTAACAAAAAGGACCAAAACTGAAACATAGAAAGGGAGGTCAGAGAAATTATGAAAAGGGAATCATGACTGTTTTTGGTATTAAGAAATTCCCCACTGGAGGAACCCTTAAAATGGTATAATAGCTTTACATTATGTGAAGATGCTGTCAGTAACACAGATAACACATGACAGTATGTATGTGCAGCTGTGCTATCATCATTCACAGAGGTTTTTTATTTTTAATGTATATTATGTAAGCATAATATAAAAAAACAAGACCGGGGGACATAAAGCAGAGGAAGAAGACAGGGGGAGAAGGGAGAGGGAAAAAAAAGGGTGGGTGATGGGTAGAAAGTCAACAGAAGGAGGA
>JBBPCX010106066.1:0-22074 GCA_037974365.1 Hydrocynus forskahlii
CCGCGGTGGTTCATAGTAACACAAAAGGTCACTGAGGTAATCAGGTGCAAGGCCGTTTAAGGCTTTATAGGTCAGTATAAAGCCTTAAACGGCCAAACCTGAAGCTACTTTCAGGCACAGGCACATACCTCCAGAATTTAAACTGAAATGGACATAACCTTCAGTTACAGCCTGATTTTACTAGCTAGCTAGCTAATTTACCAAAAGGTCATTTCTAGAAAAAAATAGTGTTTTTTCAGCTTGTCAAAACTGTAAATGACGGACAAAAGAAGTTTGTAGTTCACCAAAAGTTATTTGTGTTTGCGCTTATACACAAAAACATGTTTTTTTGTTTATTTTTGAAGCTACTTTCACTTGTAATATAGTGTTGGTATAGTTTCTGTAAAGTACTACATAGTTTTATTCACTCCCCAGTCCATACTGTTCATTTGTGGAAATTAAACTGCATAAACAGCCCATTCTAGAAGCACTGTTCTCACAATGTCACAAAAATCAAAACATTTGCATATACCATCCGTTCATGCTGAAGTTAGAAAGTGTGTTTCAACCCAAACTGCTTTTTGAATCAAGCACAATACTGGGCAGCCAATCAGCCGACTTCATAGATATATGTCAGTCTTAAAGGCACAGTAACTAACAGAACCAGTTTCATTTATAATTTGAAAAAGAGATCAGAAAAAAGTGATGTTAAAATAAAAAATAAAAATAATGTTTTTGTGAAGTAATCCCACACAAATATAAGTAGATGTCTTATAATAAATTAACGAACATGCAAAGAACATTGTAGGACGCTTAATTCTTGTGCACTTTACCTTCCATAGGATTACAATAAAAAGATAACAATTAAAGTGCATCTGTATATTGGTAGGTGTGGCTCATAAAGTGACCAGAGCGTGGACACACAGGTTGAATGTTTGAAATCAGGTGGATGGTGAATGTGTGTTACTGTTTAACAGCTCCCTTGTTTGTTCATTTTCAGCAAGGAGGCTGGGAGGTCATTGAAAGCTTGCGTGAAGCAACAAGCAATGTGCAGAACCCAGACAGGCAGGAGGGCTTCCTGCTCAAAAAGAGGAAGTGGCCTATGAAAGGCTGGCACAAGGTGATCCCTGACCTAAAAACTAGTTCTCTTAAGAAGGTGCAGAGTAAGAAAAGATCTAGTGAATCTCGAGGGATCTGGAGTACTTCATTTAGAGACCCTTATCATTATTTAAGTTACAATGCAAATATTAAACTAGTCCTCTGACTTACCTGCCCATTTTCAACTTGCCATGTTATGTTAGTTGTTGCCTTTTCTGTAGCCTTCCTTCTATTTTAAAATCCATAGATCAGTCACAGAAAAGTAAGAAGGTGTTTTTAGGTTCAGGAACATCATTTTTGGTTTGTTTATTATCTCACGCTTTTGATTAAAAACCAGTCCTCATGCATCATACGTACTGTGCTTCTTATCTTGCAGAGGTACTTTCTTTTGGAGAATGGCATCCTCATGTATGCAAAAACATTAGTGGATGTGAGTACACACATAAACACACAAACACAAACATAAACCTGAGGAAGGTTTCTGGTTTCATGTCTATAGCCTCTTTATCTGCAGACTTACGACACAGGTATTCATCTCAAGGCTTATTATTCAATAACTACTTTGAAACTAATGTGTGTGTGTGTGTTCTCAGCTGAAGAAGGGGAAGCTGCGGGGCCGTATCGACGTGGGCCTTTCGGTCATGTCTATCAAGAAGAAGACCATGTGTATTGATTTGGACACAGAAAATAGCATCTACCACCTAAAGGTAGACACACATCCACACAAAGACAGCCACTCCTTCAAAATGATTTCTTCATTGACCTCACTTTTTTAATTCAGTGTTCCTATGGATCTTTTAAATGTTTATAAAGTCTTAAAATAGATATTTAAGGTCAAAGAAGGTCAGGAAATCTTTACAATTTGAGCTCCAAAGTCTAATGCCGCCAAATTTAAATTGATCAGGTATAAAATCCAGCTAAAATAAGCCAGATCTAGTTCTGTTCCTTTTTGTTTTTTGTGTGGTTTACTCTGTTGTCGTAGAGCTGACATGAACAGACATTATCCACTACTTGTAGCAGTGAGGCACCTTTTCAGAAGGTAAAAAAGTGGTCCATGTATCTGAAGTGTTGCTCTGTTTTAAAGTGAAAAATTAAAACTGGTAATATCTGCAGTGCCAGGATTTCCATGTGTTTAAACTAGCCCTCTAGTTCTCTAAACACAGAAGACTAATAAAATGTGAGCTCAGGTAAACACATAGAGTCTGTTTTCTGCCACCGCCAAAAGCACCACCATGTTTTCCCCTATGAGTCATGACCTGCTGAAAAAGAATCTATTGCAGAAACACACTTTGTTCCTCAGAGGCTACCCTGCGTCTGTTTTTTAAACAGACGTTACCCAGACAATGCATTCAAGGGCGAGAATAAGAACCAAGCTTCCGTGGAATGTTGGAGAAATAGGACATCGTAGAACATTCGAGATTAATAATAAATGGACATAAACTGTGAATTAACAAATGAAAGTGGCATTGTCAGGAATAACAATGGAGGTCAGTGATCATCGGTTAGATCCATCAAATTTGATCGTAATTCAAAAATTTCTTTTTTGAAAAGTGTTACCTTGGACATAATGACAAATTACAAATAAACATGCTTTGATCCTGACTTAGCTGTTGCATTAATTGGCAAAGTAGCACAATATTACATGAATTGTGCAGTGACATGTGACAATACACCATGGAGAATGAGCATTCGACTCATCATGATATCTGATAGATTGTTTGATCACCAGTGTTTATGAACAGCCAGCACCAATCAACAGCCCAGTACAGCACAATGTCTTGCACGACATTCCTCCAAGATAACAGCTCTTGTTTCATTATTAGATGATAAAGCAACTGAATACTGTGATAATTTTCCTTTATTTAAATTTGTTGGAACATGAGAACATTGAACCACGGACCCAGTATTATGACCAAACTGTGTATTGTTATGTTACACTCCTATTGTTACACTGAGTATATTGTTACACTCCTATTGTTACACTGAGTGTATTGTTACACTCCTAACACTACTGCAAAGCTGTTTTTCAGTCTGAGTAAATCTGTTCTTGCGGCAGGTAAAGTCGCGCAATCTGTTTGATGATTGGGTGTCACAGCTGCGGAATCATCGTGTGTTCCGTCAGAACGAGATCACAATGGACCCTCATGAGCGGCATCTTCTCTCAGACTCGGGCTCTCTCCGCAGGGTATCTACCTCATCAGCCAATCACAGCACTGCTATTAGACCATCTGTATTTATTGCCCTTAATACCAGCCTTTTAGGGCTAATTCACCAAAAGACATGAGTTGAAAGTCTCTGTTTGTCCGTTTCCAGCGAGCTACTGCCTCTAAGCAGCCTTCTGTCCTGTTGAAGAACAGTTACCTAAGTTCAGATGATATGAAAAAATGCTGTAGAGGTATGACCTTGTACACACATACACACGTGTTGCACCTTACTGCACCTTTTTCATTATTCTGTCTCTCTTTCTTATTTATCGTATTTATCTACCTCCTTATGCACTCATGGGCTGTATTAGTTGTAGTGGGGGATGTTATGTAATGTAATGTGTGGGATTTGACCGAACAACTGGTACCGGCTAAAGTATTTGTGTGGTTTTTAGGGCCCAAGCAATTTTAAGGCATTAGAAATCTGATAAACAATGACAGTAAAAGATCATTCTTTTATTTATATTTTAGATTTTTATTATATACTTTAATACTTTTAGTTAAACACCGCCATATGACTGTCCGTTCTCTGTGGAAGTGGAGCTAACCACAATTCTTTTCATTTTTTCACATTTTCCATTTTGCACAAATTGGGTTCTTCTGTGGAACAAGTGTCACCAGGAGATTGCGAGTTTGAATATTGTCAATGCCATGAACATGCCAAAAACAAAAGAAGCTGAAACAAAAAGAAAAAAGAAGAAAAAAACAAAAGAAGAAGAAAGTCCCCAGTGCCCAGTAGAGACACGCATTTGTTGTAACTACAATGCCAGCAGCGTTTAACAAGTTGAAAGGGACAAGGCCAAAGTCTCTGAATGTATTTCCAGTAAGGTGTCAGATCATAATAGGATTAAACTCTTTCTGGTTTTATTTCATAGATCTGTCAGAGTGTGAATCGTCTCTGCTAGAACTGAATCTACTGCTGAAGAACATGGAAGTCTTACATCGTACATTCTCTGCCCCTGCCATAAACACATTGCAGGTTTTTTAAATATACCCCCCCACCTGAATCGCTCTATCTCTCTCTTTCGCTCTCTCTCTTTTTCTTTCTCTGAATAGTTACATAGAGCAGAATGTGTTGTAAAAGTGGATCTTGTTTCATAGATTGAAGGTTCTAAGAAGGACAAGAAAGGACCTAAGAGGTGGAGGTCCAAAAATAACAGCAAAAGGGGCAAAAGCACACTGCAGGTAAAAATGTGCAGATGTTACAGACATTAATAACACTGAAATCTGTGAAAAAAGATTAAACACTTAATTTACTCACATACAAGTATGTACATATGTACAATAATTTTCTTCTTTCCATTGATAAACTTACATAATATGTACAATAATTTTCTTCTTTCCATTAATAAACTTACATCAACAGAACTTTGTATTTTAGTTACTTGCTTTTGGCAAAAGTTGTGTTCATTGAAAAAGTAATCGTAAAAGATGAGTGTGTATGCACATTCATAGTCCTCTTTTCTTTTTGTCTCAGGCTTCTGGCTCTAAGGCATCACGCCTACATGTTTCAAACCCAAACCTGGCTTATTCAGAGCACAATAGTGGAGAGCCCTACCTGGAAACCCCAGACTCACCCACTGATGCCTCGCGGCTGCAGGAGGATTTTTGCAGACTGGCCAGCACCAGTTAGTGCAGTTAAAAGCTGACCTTTTTTTGTCTTGCTGTCAAAACAGTAAAATGTTTTGAAAATAAGACTATTTTATTATCAAGCCAGGGTTATTAATTCTATCAGACTGAGTAGTATCTAGTAAAGAACAACATTTCTTGATGACTCTTCTAGCATTAGAGATGCTGTTGGGTTTTTTTCTGTCAAGCAAATATATTGTTCTTTCTAGCAAGCCCTAGTCAGTCACTGTGGACTGTTTGCTTCTGCTATCAAACTAGTGCCTACATCAGTAGATAACAGACTTCGTTCTGATGTCTAGTGCACTACTTACGTGTTTTTCACTTTATATTTTACTGTTAATATTAACAATATGGAAAAAGTTTGCTTTAAGATTTCTGTAGCTATTGTTATTAGCTATGCACCATACTTTTGTCTTTTGGGAACAATATGTTGTGTTCTCAAAAGCCACATAAGAACAGATGTTTGATTTCACATAACATCTCTGCTTGATTTGAGTGTGTGATGATTTGGGGATACAGTTTGCAAGTTATGTAGATTATATTTGTATTGTATCTCTCTCTCTCTCTCTCTAGTCCATGCCACCCTGAAGTCCGCATACACTTCTCTGTGCACAGAGAGAGACAAGATCAGAAACACTCTGGAATTAAAGAGCATCCATGAAGCGGTATGTGTCTGATACTGTATGTTCATATAACACTAACCTAAATTATTTCTTGAGACTCTGTTCTACTACATACGGCCTAACTGTGCCCAACATTAGTAAGTACTGTACAATGTGTGACCAAAATCCATTTCTCCAGTATGCCAAAGATGTACCAGAGACTAACCCGACCTTCCTCACTTTTTTCTACATTACATATTGCAATTTTAGGAAGATACCATAGAGTAGAGCCAACAACTCACAATGAGTTCAGTGGGGTTTGATCAGGTTTGAACATAATTTCCCAAATGTTTATCAGGCTCAGGTCTAGCAATTTAACCTCTATGGTAGAAACACAAAAATTCCATTTTCTCCTTACTTTATTCTTCCTCCCTGCTTGTATTACTTGAACTGTTTTAATCTAGCATGATGGAGTCGTCCACTCGTGTTGTAGACAAAATATATCATGGATTCTGAGAAAATGGATGCATAGGAAATGTGTTTCAGGAGAGCAGTTTGGATACAATATTACAATGATATTAATATGAAGTCTCAGCTGTTACTGTGTGTAGTATATGTAGTGTACACTTGCGCAGTATGCAGTAAACAGTGTGGACTAGTGTAGTACACAGTGAACAATGCATACTAGTGCAGTGTGCGCTGTGTATACAGTGCATATTGGTGCAGTACGCAGTCTGTAGTGTATACTGGGGTGCTGTATGCTGTATATAGTAGACTGCATGCTACAACAAAGACAATCTGACTGATTTTATATTACATATTCCTCTCATCAGGATGTGATGGATGGACGCCACCCCTTACTACATCAGGTGTCTAGTGAGAGTCGAGGGTCGATTCCTGAGTCACTGTCTGAGTTTTTTGATGCGAAAGAGTACCTGCTGTCTGCCAGCTCCTCTGAGAATGAGGTTGGAAGTTTTAATTGTCTATGTCTTTTGAGACACAGACTGGTGTTTATAAATCAAAACATTTAGTTGCTGTCACAATAAACCTGTGTATCTCCGAAGATAGAACTGAACAGGAGGAGCAAAAAACATTCTTAGCTTAAATATACATTCATGTGATCTGAATAAGTTTCAAGTCACTTCATTACTGCTGGTCCGTTTACTATGAAATGTGCACGCCATGAAAAAGACAGCTGGAGTTTTCGAATAGTGTAAAAAAGAAAGGAAGGGTTATAATTCAACAGCAACAATATACATTTTTATTTTACATAATCATTGATTTGTGTGTATGTGTGTGTAGGTTTCAGATAATGACTCCTGCCTAAGCGATGCCAGTGATAATACTTCTGTGGACTTCTGCCCCAGCGAAGAGGGGACAGAGACAGAAAAGTCAGGTAGGTAACCCCATACTCATACACTTACACCTCTCACACACAGACACACACTAATACATATCTTATTTGTAATACATCTCTAATCAATAATCTTTTTTAAGATTTATTGATTGTTTTTTGTTGTTCTTTTATTCTTTCATGTGTGTGTGTGTGTGTGTGTGTGTGTGTGGTTATATATCCAGGCAGCAGCACTGTTTGTGAGGTGTCACGGCGCTCACGGCTGCCCAGTGCATGTGTGAGTGAAAGTGTGAATGTGTGGAGTATTCTCTGCTCCAACATCGGTAAAGACCTCTCCAAGGTCTCCATGCCTGTCCAGCTGAATGAACCCATCAACACCCTGCAGAGACTATGTGAGGAGATGGAGTACTGCCACCTGCTGGACACAGCTGCACACACACACGATCCGCAAATGCGCATGGTGAGAACACACACATGCATACACACCACGTACACACACATGTTTCTGCACAGTGGTGGATTTGGTGCAGAATTACTGCATGTAAAAGAAGAATTACTCAAGCTATGTTTGTATGGCCATGTTCTCCGTCACAGGTACAGTGAATTTAAATTTTAGTTTAAATATTTGGACTGTACGGACTGAGGCATGAATGATTTGTTTTGAAACTTTAACAATATTTGGGTATCAAACACTTGTACGTAAGTAAAATGATATGAGCCCTGTAAATGTCAAAAGAACTTGCTCTGAAAATAATTAAGTTTCAAAAGTAAAAGGTATTGTGAGTTGTTATAAATATTATGCTGTTATATTTTATTTGTATAAATACTATGT
This sequence comes from Hydrocynus forskahlii, assembly GCA_037974365.1. Taxonomy (NCBI): domain Eukaryota; kingdom Metazoa; phylum Chordata; class Actinopteri; order Characiformes; family Alestidae; genus Hydrocynus; species Hydrocynus forskahlii. The sequence goes on from JBBPCX010106066.1 coordinate 7,699, forward strand.
TATCTGTTACCTTTAGCCTTTTGGGGGGTGGGGTTGGGGGGGGAGCAAATCTGGTACCAGCAACCATCCCCCTCAATAAAAAAATACTAATTTCCTGACATTCTGAAATTTTTTTAAAGCCAGTCTAAGTAACACTCATTGCATTTTAGTTTTCTGCTTTTTAGTACATTTGCAATTAATGTAAAAGACAGATCAGTGCTTTATATTGATTGTACCTGATGAGGTATGGCAACGCCACATGGACAAACCACACATGGTGTTTGGCTGCTCCATGATAATAGAACTGGCAGTGATAATAGCAGGAGCCAGTTGAGTTTAGTTGTTACGGTCACAATTATGATGACATGGATTCATTACCGCAGGGCATGATTGCCTATAGTAACACAGCAAATTGTTTTTTATTTCTATATATTTTATATTAGTAGATATTGAGGGGGTGACATTGTAAGCACATCTGAATATTATGTGTCACCCCAAAGATTCTGTTTGTGTGTGTGTGTGTTTGTTCAGGTGTATGTTGCCGCATTTGCAGTGTCAGCGTATGCGTGCACGTTCACAAGAGCAGGAATGAAACCCTTCAACCCCATTCTGGGAGAGACCTACGAGTGTGAGCGTCCAGACAAGGGCTTCCGCTTCGTCTCAGAACAGGTACGGTCACTCACACACTCACTCCCCTTTCACACTCAAACAACACTCACACGATTACCTTTCTGCATGCCTCAGGTCAGCCACCACCCTCCTGTGTCGGCATGCCACTGCGAATCCAAAAACTTCACTCTGTGGCAGGGTGAGTAAAGCACACACACACACACACATACACACACGCGCACACAAATACTCTATGGGTGTCTAAGGTATGTTGCTGTAAAAAATGGTTTTCTGTATTTTAGATGTCCGGTGGAAGAACAAATTTTGGGGCAAGTCTATGGAGATTGTTCCCATGGGAACCACCCACATACTGTTACCACGGTAACCTGCATTTTCTTTTAAAATCCGCTTCATCGCTCCAAAGAGAAGCGCAATTGTTCCAGAGAAGTGTGTGTTTTACACTGTATGAAAGTATGTACAGTTTCAAGAGGACATGAAAAAAACAGTAAATGTAATGAGTGTATATAAAAAGATCAAACTTGTCATTAACATTAAATTATGAATATTAAATAATGTGATTGCATAGATTAAAAAACAATGACAATATCACAGTTACATTTTTGTAGACTAGTGTAATGTTCAGTTACATTGCCCAGGCATTTGAAGGGCATTTCACATATCTCTCTCTCTCTCTCTCTCTCTCTCTCTCTCTCTCTCTCTCTCTTTGTCTCTTTCTCTCTCTCTATCTATCTCTCTCTCTCTCTTTTTCTTTTTTCTCTCTCAGGTTTGGAGATCATTATGAGTTGAACAGGGTCACCTCTTGCATCCATAACATTTTAAGTGGCCAGCGTTGGATAGAACACTACGGCGAGATGACGATAAAAAACACAGCTTCTGCAGAAAATACTGGTCTTTGCAAGGTCACCTTCCTTAAGGTGCATTTACGTTCCATGACCTGTTCTCTGGAAATATACAGTACTGTGCAAATGTCTTTAGCCAAGCATGAAAACTGTGATTGTAGATGTATTTTCTGATCAAAACAATAAGTTTTCATATTAACGGATAAGCATTATTAAAACACAGCTGTCAAAAAAACACATATTTTTAATGCACCCTATCATCAGCACTAAGTTGTTGAATTCCACAACCAGCATAACCTGGTGATGTATAAACTTTTCCACAGTACTGTAGATATGAGGACTGTTTGTTGTTTTGCTTGTTTGTTTGTTTTTAGTTTGTCTGTCCATTTGATCTCTCCATATTTTATTTATTTGTTGTTGTGCATTTATATTTATCTGCTCAGTCAAGTTCTAAAGGTCCAAACGCTAACAAGGTGGAGGCGGTGGTTACGGATGCCGAGGGGTGTGTGGTTCACTTCCTCTTTGGGAAATGGAATGAAGCATTGTACCTCGGAGACCCGCCTTCAGCCCTCCTCATCTGGAGAGCAAGTGAGTGTTGCTTAGTGGAAATGTCACTGCGTGATTGCAGCACTTAGTAGGAAGAAACATTACAACCGTGTTTGCATATCACATGTCCACATTTTAAAATAAATATTTTATATTGTTATGAAAAAAGACTGAAAACACAGAAGGTTTAAAATCCATTAAATGTGTGCCATTAGAGGTGTACAACACTAGAGGTATCCCGACAATGCACTTAAAAATGTATTTAAAATGTCAGGAACATAATACTAAATTTGAATGTCGGATTGCATAAATAAACACCAAAATTATCTTTACATTCCCATGTCTATTACTTAGCTTGGTGAAAATTTGAAATGCAAATTGTACGTACCCACATGTCTAATTTTAAACTAATGGTCTGTTTTGATTTGTTGGTGTGTGTGCCATGTGTATGCATCTGTGTAGACCCCATGCCAGAAGACCATGACCAGTACTACGGATTTACTCAGTTTGCTGTTGAGCTGAATGAGTTGGACGAGAGCATCAGACCATTCTTGCCCCCAACAGACACACGCTTTAGGCCAGATCAGAAGTATAAACACATACACATGCACATGAAATTAATTCACGTATACACACACACACACACTCACACATATATACTAATGTACACATGGCTTTGTATAGGCTTTGTATATCAGGGCATACTTTTCCTACAGGTCTGGTTTGCTTGCTAACCTGCACATTCTCATTAATTCTAGGTAATACATAGGAATCTGTTTTTATTTGCACCTAGTGATGAATTAGTGATGAATTATCATTCAGTTATTTGAATGGTTTTTCTGTTACCAAGTATTTAAGTTATCAAATGAATTGAATATTATTGAATATCTGTTGCAACCCTAGTAAGACATAATTAGCTTACTTCTACAGCCCCATATAATCCTTCCATTTCTGTACTTGGTTGTGGTGTTGGAATCTATGTGTGAGCCCTCTCTCGTATAACATAAAGATAAACTATTTTCAAAAATTCTATTATTTGTTTTGTCTGACCTGAGACATCATTGCAGGCAGATCTTTAAATGTGCGTCTCTGTGCCTTTTTGAACAGAATAGTTTTGTGTCTAGTGTAGGAAAGGAGATTATTGCAGTGCAGTTCTTTGCTTATTGTTCCCTGTGTAACTTTTGTCCCTGCTAATTTCAGGGACGATTATTTGTGGTTACATGATGGTTTTACTTGCATATTTTTGTTGCAGCATATCTAGAACTACATCTAATATCCAGAACTACTATTAAGACTTGTTCCATGTGATCTTCGTGGAAAGCGGATTTAGAAGCACATTTACTGAATGAGCCCATACATGCAGTGTCAGATTCAACTTCTATGCAGACAACTGCATTTACATAAAGAACAGTGAACGCCACACTTGACTCTGTCTCAGGTTACTTGAGGAGGGGAACATCACAGGGGCAGAAGAACAGAAAGAGAGAATAGAGGCGCTCCAGAGAGAGAGAAGGAAAATCCTCCTGGAGAACAACATGACACACATACCTCAATTCTTCAAGTAAGTGCATAGCCACTACAAACATGTACTTGTGTGTATTTCTGGGGGTGGGTTTGTATCTCAAAGTTTTGTGCATTTCAGACACTTAGGGGTTTTTTTTCAGGCGTTCAGAAGATGACTCATGGATCAGCAATGGCACTTACTGGGAGTTAAGGAAAGACCCTGGCTTCGCCAAAATGGACTTCCCTCTGCTGTGGTGACCAAACAGGAACTTTACTCTGCGCTATACTGCCCCGCCTTTGTTGTGACCAAGTATATGGTTATTCCCCGCTAGCTGAAATACTGACTTTCATTAGTCTTTCACTTACACTACAGGACAAAATATGGGAGCAAGCAGTAAGTTTTATACAATATTTTGTAGTCAAGACTGCCCCTTTAATTAACATGTAGTTTAACCAGTGAAGCTTTTCTAAAATATATCCATTGTTCTGCTATAATAAACTTTTGCTGTAATGGACATTTTTAATTATTTGTTGATAGCAGTGCATAACATTAACAATGATGGCTGCAAAGAAAAGGACATAAAACAAAAAAGTTCTTCAAAATAAAGGAAACATATATCAAACATATTTTGAATTACAGATAGAGCCATTCAAATGTAGCAAGTTCAGCTCAGCTTTTTCAGTTTTTCACATTCAGATTTACCTAAATGTGGTTTTGTTCATCAGATCTTTGAAGCATTTCCCAGCACATCTTGTTTGTTGAATTGTAACGAACAACACAGCTCACGACCAAAAAGTTTACTCAGATGCAATGACAGTTTAGGAATTTGATGCAGACTTGCTGTCACACTCTTCTGAAGTTGCTGAACAAATGAATTTCAGTGTGAAAAGTAACCTGGAAATTGTTATCCAGTTTTGTCCATTCTAAAGTAGACAGTTATTAATGGTCAACTGCAGTGTAAAGTGGGTCGTTACTTTGCAAAAATTGCCAAGGGGAATGTTCCAGAGGAATGCTAAGAATGTAGACCACTTCTCAGTCAGTCAGGGTGTGCCGTCAGAACCAGATTTTGTGTAACTTCACAGATAGAATGCTTAAACCTATCAGATTTATTTAGTAACAAACCCTTTATTTAATGCCGCTGATCCAATTCTTCAAGCCTTCAGCATCTGAATGTAAGAATCAGGGGGATCTGATTACAGGTGCAATAAAACTGCAAGAAAATCATTAGAATTTTAAATGAATGAATCAGTTGTACATTATTGTTGCACATTATTTTGTTCTACAGTAATTAACATATTGCTATTTGTTAACTCTTCAAAAAATGAGATTATCTGTTCATGTTTCTTTTTACAGCGTGAATGTTGCTTCCAAGCTTTTGGCCTGTACTGTATACTGAAACCTTATTTTCTTTGCACATACACTTAAATCTTGGACTTATCCTTTCTGCTTAGTATCTGCTACAAATCACTTTGCTTATGGTGCTAGAAATCACATTGCTTAGATGATCTTGCTCCAGTTCTCTGTGACAAAATGTCTTAGACTGATCTATATCTGATATTGAGCAACAAATTATCTGAAAGATATGTGACAAAATGATGGAATAAATACAAATTATAGACCAATATTTTGTAAATACACAAACAATAGCTTGAGAGATACAATTTCTATCAGAGTTTGCCAGACTACACCATATATGATCCTATGGCACTACATACAGTACAGTATGTTGTGTCACACACTTAACAGCTCTAACAATAAGGTCATGTCAGTCTTGTCAGTGCTGTCAAGGTTGTGGTGTTATGAACCCAAAGAGAAATACCAGCTAAACCCCAAATACAGAACTGTTATCTCCAAAGAATGCTTACTTCTCATAAAGCACAAGTGAGCATTCTTTCTCAGTTCTCTTCTGCTTTAGCAAGAAGTTATATTTTTGCTTCAAAACAATTTGTATATTTTGTGAGTTTTCATCTGAGTCATGTGAGTAATATCATGTCTGACACGTGCTGAAAAGTTTTTACAAAACTTTCTAATAGACGTATTTGGTTCAAAGTGTTTGGATGGCTGAAATATCCTAGCCTCCAACACTAGTATGTGCGGTACCAACAGTTTTTTTTTTATTATTTAAAATTATCTGTGTGCCATGAATCATAATTAAATGAAATTCCAATAAAACTGTTACACAGTTTGGATTTAAGTACACTGTGCCAGTGCATTGGTATTTTTGTGTGTGCATGTTTGTGTGTTGATTTTCTAATGTAAATGTTTACTTATATTGCTGTGTGTATTTAGCTCTTTGATAGGGCCAGATGTCCTCAGGATGAGGGAAAACATGAGGATTTTGATCTTTTGGGGCATGTTTGTAAGAGTAAACAAGGTTTCTGAAGTGATTGTGAGAGCTGAGTGTTGGTCTACCATTCACAGTAATACTGTCAGTGGAAACACTCCACAAAGATAGGAATAAAATAGCATGTCTATTTTTCAGCATGCTTCTTCTGCTGAGTGGTAGATTAGTGGGGTGAGATGAGCAACACTGTTTTCATGCCCTTGGTTAACATTCAGTCCCACTGTTTACTCTGCAGAGTGTTTAAAGTTCTTCTCTGCACTTCAGAAGATATCCATTTTGTGTTCCTTTCCAGAAAATAGAGAAGAAATTCTTATATTGTAATATGACAACTGCAACAGGAAGAGGTCTCTAATTTTCTCAGTAACGGGTCTTTCAATGCCACCAATCAGAAACACCACTTCATAAATTCCACAAACCCGAAGATTGTGGAATGTCTCCTTATTATTTTTTATTATTTTTTCACATAACCTCCCGCTTCCCTCCTCTGACCTGCCACATACTGAGGAACCAAAATTACATAGTAAATAATATGTTCATGCTGTTCTTAAGTTGTGAAATAGCTTCCACTTTATGTCACCCTGTCTGTGGTTTCAATAATTGCTCAACACCCACCCTGCCACCTAGATGTGAAAAGAAAGTTACATTACATTACTCTACTTATGAATTTTGCTATACCATTGTGTTCTGTCAGTTCTTTATGTTGTCCTAAAAACAGGCTGGGAAATAGGGCCAAATGCCACTATTGAAAGACTGGGCCTTTTCTTAGGCTACATGTTACAGGCATGAACTGTCCATTGTCTAACGGACTATTAGATAAAAGGCAGAGAAACATGCTGGACAAGCCACACAAGTCACACAAACGCACACACACATTCACACCTAGGGGCAATTTAGCATCTTCAGTTCAGCATGTCTTAGAACCATGGGCAGCACTGCAGCACTGGATGAAAGATGCAAGGGTCTGTCAGGAGTCCAGAAACTCACTGACCTTTTATACACACCCACTAATTACAAGCAAACAGATCACAGGTGAAGATCATGGTTACCTTTAATAGCCATTCAAACCCATTTGTGTCAAGCTGTGCGCATGTTATCAGGCCAAATCAGCAGGGTATGTAAACTTTTGATCATTGTCATTTGGGTAGTTTGTGTTGTGATTATGACTTAAAAAAAGTAAATACAGTTGTGTGATAATAAATGGCTTCAGCCAACCACTAATCATGAGTGAAGGAAATGTTTCTGTGTTATCATTCGTATTCTCTGAAAAATGGTTAAGAAATCATAAATTCTGCCAGGGTATGTAAACTTATGAGCACAACTGTGCAGAGTCAAAGGACATGTGTGGCAAAGAACATGTTTGTGTGAAACATTCAAAATCTTCACCTTTAGTTTAACATCTTTAGTCTCTAAAGAAATCATAAATTCTGGTCAAGCCGCTCAAGTTGCACAAACACACACACACATTCACACCTAGGGGCAATTTAGCATCTCCAGTTCAGCATGTCTTAGAACTATGGGAGGAAAAAAGAGAACATGGTTTCATGCATTCTACTTATCACCCAAAAGAACACAAATCAGTTGTCCCCTATTAACAAATACAGCTAGGGTTGCAAAATTCTGGAAATTTTCAGAGCGGTTCATCTAAGAAAATTTTTTATAGATCTCATTTTTATTATTTCATCTTCTCTTTTGTTTGTCCCTCCTTTTTAACAAAAAATGTACCACATTGTGATATTTGGAAAAAAAGCTGAAGTAGTGTGGGTGATTCCACAGGAGTGGATTACAAATAGCAGTCGTGCGTAACAAACATGATGAAATTGTGAAAGCAATGTAAACTAAAAAGGTTCCCTATAAGCACTGATCTTTATATGCTGTGAGGATAATACAAAGCAAAAGTTTGCATGGCTTTTAAACAATCTTAAGATTTATTTGATTATGTTGTTTCCAGACCAGTTCAACGAGCTTTACATTTTTATTCTAATATCACCCTTAAACTTAAGAGAAGCAGAGGCATACACAGATCTTGGGAGATCAAAGTAAAGATGAATGTACAGTTGTGCTCATAAGTTTACATACCCTGGCAGAATATATGATTTCCTAACCATTTTTCAGAGAATATGAATGATAACACAAAAACTTTTCTTTCACTCATGAGTAGTGGTTGGCTGAAGCCATTTATTGTCACACAACTGTGTTTACTCTTTTAAAATCGTAATCACAACACAAACTACCCAAACTACCCTGGTGATTTGGCCTGATAACATGCACACAGCTTGACACAAACGGGTTTGAATGGCTATTAAAGGTATCAATCATCACCTGTGATCTGTTTGCTTGTAATTAGTGGGTGTGTATAAAAGGTCAATGAGTTTCTGGACTCCTGACAGACCCTTATGAGCACAACTGTGCAGAGTCAAAGGACATGTGTGGCAAAGAACATGTTTGTGTGAAACATTCAAAATCTTCACCTTTAGTTTAACATCTTTAGTCTCTTTATTTAACTTCATATTCAGAAGAGATCTCAACCCTTTGGATGAAGAAGACAGTGGTGATGAAGGGCAAATAGCCTTGGCTCTGCCAAATCCAACAAAACTGATAAACTGTGTCAGTTTATTTGTGTTACTCTTGCTACAGGTACAGTCAGTTTTATATTTGTTGTCTAAGTTATATCCTTTTAAAAGTGCTTTTGGTTATTTTTGCATGATCAAATGTAATTAGGCAGGGATTCTACATTGTGTGCAGACATTATAAAACAGCTTTGTTGATGCTGAAACCCTGTGTAGGTCTTTTTTTCCCCCTCACACAAATTTGATCAGGATTTAAGAAGGGAATCATTAGAGAATCAGACCGATAAGCACCTAATGGCATCTGTAATGCACAGTGAAGTCACAGGGGTGGTTGTAGCCTAGTGGGTAAAGTGCTGGCCTGTGAACCCGATAACCACAAAGCTGAAGGTTAAAACCCCAACTTCCTACCATTGTGACCTTGAGGGAGGGAACAGTCTCTGTAACTAATGACTGTAACTCGCTCTGGACAAGGACAACAGCCAAATGCCCCCTTTACACTTATTATACCAGCTTATTATAATTACATATTATAATTATAGCTACATGTTTATTAGCTGCCAAGTACCCAGGAAAATTGGATGCAACAATGAATTCAGTTTTGTTCTTTCTGCATTCAAGCCGACTGCATTGCAGAAGATGAGCCAGGAAGAGGAAGTGCTAACCAATGGGTATATTGTAGTTAAACCGGAACTGAAGCCACATCTTGACAGAAAAAACACACAACAACGTTCTTCACTTTTTCTGTGCCCATAAAGAAATGCACAGCCATAAATGTCTTAATATTTTTAATTAATGGTGGACAACATAAAATATTTTTCAATAGATTATAGTTATGAATAACAGTAATGATACAAAAAAAATTACCAAGAAAAGTGTAGGCTGTAGAAAAACATACAGCACATGTAATGGTTTGCACTAATAGCCTGGCCTAAATGCTACTGAGCTCCAAAATTAAACCATATATCGAAAGACTGCTGTCTTGGGTCCTGCCTGTTTCCAAGCGGTCTGGCAGGCACACACACTCCAGTCGTATTCAAAGTGATCCATCTTTATTCTTAAACAAAACAAAAAACAGAAACTGGTGTGAGAGCCAGACTTAAGACTACAGTTTTGTCTTTAACAATGAGACAGGACTAACTGAGGTGAAGAGCTTTGTTTCACAAAACAAAAGAGATGGGTCCACATGAAAGCAAAGAGCTGTGTTGACTTAAATACAACACACACTCAGACAAGAACCAATCACAACTCCCAATTACTTAAACTAAACACAAAACAGCTGACTAGTGACCTAAGACACAAAAACTTCAAAATAAAAGTCCCATGACACCCTAACTTAAACAAGGGTGGCCTCTAGTGGCCACCTACTGTAACCGACCTAACAGTACCCCCCTCCTAAAGCGCACCCACAGAGCGCCCACGGAACACCAAAAGGCAGAGGAGGGGGAGGCGGAGGCAAAAGGAAGCTTCCCATGAGCCCCACGCTACCGTTTCTCATAGTACTACATCCTGGCCTGCGCTCCACACAGCCAGGATGGCCCAGGTGGGTCTCATGGGACTCTCCCCTTTGAGAGTCCCCGTTCACACTCTCGGAGCCCCCTACCGTGAGCCCCTCACTGTCCTCCTCCGGGAAGCCCCTCTGCAAGGAGCCCACTGCTGTTCTCCCAGATAGGGCCTCCTCCAGGGAAGCCCTCACTGTTCTCCTGGACGGAGCCTCCTCTGGGAAGCCCCTCTGCAGGGAGACCACCGCTGTTCTCCTGGATGGGGCCTCCTCCAGGAAGCCCCTCACTGTTCTCCTGGACGGAGCCTCCTCTGGGAAACCCCTCTGCAGGGAGACCACCGCTGTTCTCCCGGCTGGGGCCTCCTCCAGGAAGCCCCTCTCTGTTCTCGACAGAGCCTCCTCCAGGAAGCCCCTCTGCAGGGAGCCCACTGCTGTCATCGGGGGTGGAGCCCTCTCCACGGGCCCCACTGGAGTCCTCCGGAAGCCCCTTGCTGTCCTCGAGGGTGGAGCCCTCTCCACTGGCTCGATGACCCCAGTACCCCCCCCAAAAAAAAAAATCAGGAGAAGGCCCCCTTCCTCTGACAGAGTTTTTCTAGCCCCTTTCTAGCCTCTACAGGTCCCTCACTAGCCTTTGCGGGCTTCTCACAGGCGGTTACAGGCCCTCTATAGGCAGCTATGGCTACTGCTATAGGCCCTTTATTGGCGACTATGGCTACAGGCCCTTCGCGGGCAGCTATGGCTACAGCTACAAGCCTCCCTGCTTGGGCTAAAGTCACAGGCCTCTCTGCTGGGGCTAAAGTCACAGGCCTCTCTGCTGGGGCTAAAGTCACAGGCCTCTCTGCTGGGGCTAAAGTCACAGGCCTCTCTGCTGGGGCTAAGGCTACAGGCCTTTGGGCTACGGCTACAGGCTTCTGAGCTACGGCTAAAACTACAGGCTTCTCTGCTATGGCGAAAGCTGAGGCTGAGGCTACTATCGGCAGCAAAGGCTCCATTAGTGAGCCACATGGCTCCTCTAAGGGGCCTAATAAATCTACCAGCCCTGGGCTGCTAGCTCTCTCCCCTACACCAAACATCCATAGGCTACCTTGCGCTGGTGGGTTAAGCCAGGGGCTGGCGTTGGAGGCTGCAGCCGTCTCCGGGGTGCTGGCACGGGTCTCCATAGCTCGGTCTCGGTGCTGGGGAGAGGAGTCTCGTGCTGCGGAGCTGCGTGGCTTGGAAGCAGGGTGGTGGTTGTGGCGACCTAAATATAAATATTGGCATTGAATAGATTTTTACCATTGACCAATATTTTGTCAAAGGTAAAACTCTAATACATAATGATGCCTTTATTGCACCCTCCTATTAATGTTTAGGTGATGTTGGTATAATCAGGACCTTCATAAAATACTAATTTCACCTAAGCATATGGAAAAATAATGGTATTTTCAGAGGAATTGTTCATGGCTGCATGAGGAACTGTTTCTATTGTAAATACTTATAAAATGATTTTGAAAAGCCTTGCCTCCCCCTAACATATCAATCCAGTACAGTGTTAGTTCTATGCAAAAACAGTTTAGCAAAGTGAAAACACTTATTATCCATAGCAAGTAGCACACAGTGAGTTTACAAACCGAATTATAGTCCCATTACAGCTACATTTTGGGGGGTATTGCTGTTTGTGGAAATGTAATATGAAGACCTTAACTCTAATACATATTGATGCCTTTATTGCACCCTCCTATTAATGTTTAGGTGATGTTGGAATAATCAGGACCTTCATAAAATACTAATGTCACCTAAGCATATGGAAAAATAATGGTATTTGCAAGTTATATTTTTCTAATCCAGTAAAATATAGTCCCAATTTCTACATTTTAAAATGTTTTTTGTATGAGTATCAGCAGATATATGCATGAAAAATATCTGCATTGGTCTGACATTAAAACCACTGACAGGTGAAGTGAATAACATTTATTATCTTGTTACAGTGGCACCTGTCATGTATGGAATATATTAGGCAGCAAGTGAACAGTCAGTTCTTGAAGTTGAGGTATTGTAAGCATCTCCTGGTAAGCAGTGGTTAGTACCTACCAAAAGTGGGCCAGTGAGGGACAACCAGTGAACCAATAAAAGGATCACGAGTGCAAAAGATCAGGGGAGAAATGGCACTAGGATGCAAGGGAAACTTTTGGTCCTAACCAAACCCTTTGCAGACCCTTTCATGGCAACGGTATTCCTTAATGGTAATGGCCTCTTTCAACTTTGCAACTCACAGAATCTGCTGCGAACATCTTGCCAGCAGAAAACACAGTACACTTTCAGAGGAATTGTTCATGGCTGCATGAGGAACTGTTTATATAGGAAATACTTATAAAATGATTTTGAAAAGCCTTGCCTGCCCCTAACATATCAATCCAATATAGTGTTAGTTCTATGCAAAAACAGTTTAGCAAAGTGAAAACACTTATTATCCATAGCAAGTAGCACACATTGAGTTACAAACAGAATTATAATCCCATTACAGCTACATTTTGGGGGGTATTGCTGTTTGTGGAAGTGTACTATGAAGACCTTAACTCTGAGGTTTCCAGTCACTGCAGACTGGTACCAGGCCACTGAACATTTGCAGCAGGACAGCAATGACATAAGAAGAAAGATAACTACAAAATATGGCTAAAAGCTGGGTGTGTATTGTGCGGTCTTTCTCTACAGCAGCATTTTCTCACCACATCCTGTCACACACCCTGCATCAGGAACTTAAGCCTGTTTACATCAGCATGTGCTCATTGGTACGTCACTTGAGAGATTCTTTAGAAGTAGCATCTAAAAGTCCTTTCAATAATGAGAAAGGACAGACTGAACCTACAACTAAAGGCAAGATGAGTCACACCATTCCACCAACCGACCAGATCAACCTCTGGTGCATGATGGTATCTGCTGAGGACAAACTCCAGCTACCTGTCACTCACCATGTGCTTCCGGAGATCCAGGCGTCCATCCATGGGGCAAGGCCACGGGAGGCAACAATGAATCTGCACCTCGAACCTTGTAGCACCAATCTCCCTTCCAGCATTGCCACATCTGTTACCCTGCAGCTTCACAATTGCCTCTTCATTCACTCTTAACCAACCTCACTTGCAGACCACACGCCCCCACTGCTGTTCCACTGGAAGTTGCGGGTGTCTTCCAAACACTATCAAAAATGAAGAAAGGCCAGGAATGTTGTGGGGGGTTGTATATCTACACCATCTCTGGCAGGTGTGTAGTCCAGCATCCCTGCTCCTGTAGTAACAGCATGTTCAGCAGATGCAGGATGCTGGTTCCAGTCCTCACATGTGCTGCCTCCCTGCGGATGACCTGTAGGCACCACACAGTTCCTTAATTACCTAAAACCCCTGAGTGGTCACTCCTCATCCCCAGCCACCACCGTTTAACATTCCTTCCACCTGAGGATAATCAGTGCAGGAGCACTCCCCAGACCATCTTCAACTTCTTCCAGCCCTCCAATTATCACTGAACTGCCCAAGACGTGATTCCCTTGGCCTCCTCAGTCTCACTGATGACACCCACTTGCATACCCAGGCCATTGTTAGATCCTGACCTTGCTACTCTTCCCAGGCATCCACAGTCCCAACCTGTGCCACTATCATTAATGCCATGAAAGAGCATCTGCAGTTTGATGTTCATGGACCGGCTTGGGGCACAGGCCGTAGTCAAATTCAAGATTCAAGATTTTGTTTATGTACTCACAATAGACTCAGTATACAGTGTGTTGAAATACCATTCCACACAGGCTATTTTACAAAATATAAAAAACACCAAAATGCAAAAGTGCAAATACAGGGCAAGAGATATACACATAAATATGAATCTAACAGTTGTAGCAGGTGCAAATTTGGCATGAGGTAGACTATGTTTGGGCAAATGTACAAATATACGATAAATGAGCATTTTGTGTTAAAGTCCAGACTGTAGTATTTTGTGTTATTTGTGTCTAATGAAGGTGTTTTGGGACCCCAATGATTCTCTCCACTATTCCCACTATATGCTGCAGGGAATTCTTTTCAGCGGAGGTGCAGTTACCATACCAGACAGTGATGAAGCAGCGTGACGTGAGAGTGGGAGGAGGGAGGCTGGCCTTCTTCAGCTTGGTGGGGGTGTTCACGTTCCAGGAAATGCCCTGACACAACACATCAACATTATTTGTCTCAATATCATATACTTTCTTGTAAGAGAAAAGGCTGTCCCTCGCCTTTCACCATATTTACAAATTATTTTGTGGGGGACAAATTTATGTGCATTTATTGTCATGACCCTTTGCATTTATTGACACTTTTTAACATCATATCTTGTTTCGTGGTGCTCCTATAATAAAATATGGGAGTTGTTGTTTTTCTTAATGTCTTTTCTGTTAATTTGGGATGTATAAGATGAGATAAGACCCTTTATTAGTCCCACAGGTGGACAGTTTGCATAATTACAGCAGTTAA
>JBBPCX010106125.1:0-10000 GCA_037974365.1 Hydrocynus forskahlii
TTTTAGAAACGGGTACACGCGTTCTTAAAGACAGAAAATCACAGATGTTCAGTGTGTTTCATATGTTTATTGTGAACCTGCGGAATGTTTTGTTCATTTACTGTATTGACCCAGTCATGAGCCCTGAATAATTTCTCATAAAGTTACTCCACTATTATTAAAGCGTAATTAAATGTAATTTAAAAGTAATGAAAACGAGGTACGTGTCCTTATACAAGTCTAACTATAGGATAGAGGCTCTGCAGCTACAGCCCCCAAACCCCAGCCCACGGGTAGGTCTTACAATACATGGATAAAAGTATTGGGACGCCAATTACACCATTACACTAACATGGACTTTAATGACATTGCATTCAAATACATAGACTTTAATATGGAATTCGCCGCCCCCCCCTCCCCTAATTTACCCCTTAAAGTGCTTAACCCTACCTTAATTTACCCCTGAAAAAAACCTTCATTGGAATTAAGTGGCCATTAATTTGTGAACCAATCCCTTAATTTTACTTTAAAAGTGGATTTGAGGCATAAGTGTGAAACCCCTTAATCCTAAACATAAGGCATTAATTCAAGAGGTTCTATTATTTAAGGGGCAAATTTGAAAAAGTAAGGGGAAAATTCAGTAGTTTTACCCCTTAATCAGCCTTAATCTGTGCACTTTTTAAGGTAATTTTAAGGGGTAACATTAAGGGGTTAGGTTTCGTAGTGCTTGCAGCTGCAACAGCTTCCACTCTTCTTGTGTCCCAATACTTTTGTCCATCTCTGGGGGGAAGAAGTGTTTCTTTGCCCTCAGTGGGGGCTGGACTGCGTGGGTTAATCAGACCCTCCTCTGGTTTGCACGTCAGCAGTGGGATGGAGGTTGGAATCCGGTTCCCCTGAAAACCTCCACACACACACACACACACACACACAACAGACAACCCTCCAGTCGGAGCCTGCAGGATGAAGGTAAGGCTCGTGTTGAATCTCCTGGCTGATACTGAGTGTGTGCTTCTCTGGAGCTGAAAGGACTTTGTGATGTTGCAGATGTTGCTGAGCTCCTCTCTCCTCGTCCTCCTCGCTGTCTTCTCCAGCTGTCAGGCTGAGGTAAGTTCTCAGCTAGTTTTCTTCCAAAAGAAGTACAAAAAGGAACATCTGATGTTGACTATGAGTCATCTCCAAGAACACGTGCCAAAGAAGCAGTTTAGGTTCCCAGGAGAACCTCTCAGTGGTTATCCTAAAGCCATTTTTGCAGCAACCAAGTTTCTACAACTTCTCAGAGAGTTTTGAAAGAGTATGTAAAGTAGCGAGAGTTTCCTAAGCTTCTAACTGTAAATAATACTGTAAGTGGTTTTTAAGGAAGTGACATTGTAGGGGAACATACCATAAATGGACAAAAGTATTGGGACGCTTGAATGTTACACCAACCTTAATGATGGGGTTGAGGTCAAGGCTCTTTGTGGGCCAGTCATGTTTTGCCACACTGAACCCATCCAGCCATGTCTTTATGGAGCTTGCTTTGTGCACTGAGGCACAGTCATGCTGGAATAGAAAAGGTTCTTCCCCAAACTGTCCACAAAGTTGGAAGCATGATGGCATTGTCCAGAAAGTTTTGGTCTGCTGAAGCATTAAGATTAAGCCCTTCACTGTAAGTAAGGGGCCTAGCCCAAACCTTGAATTAAGAGGTGTGTCTCAATACTTTTGTCCATATTGTATGTTTCATTTCTATTAGCAAGTTCTAATTCTTGCTAAGATTCTAAGATTTGTACTCTTTATTTTGTTTAAGTTGCTAAACCTGGACTCCTAAAGCTTCCACATGGGTAACATTTGATTTAAACAGAAAATAGAAAACAGAAAAGACCAAATCTGACCAGAGTGGACATAGATGACCCTAAAGACCATAAATCACAAATCTGACCTTCTGAGCAGGTTACTTTAACTTCTCAGATCAGAATTCTAGTGCTGTGATTATAAGATGCAGTTATTTGCTTTGGGTTGCTGGTGGCCTCTCGCCCCCCACCGTGTCACCCACCCTGTGTGGTTTGGCCAAGTTTACGGCGTTTATTTGCTTAATTAACTTGCTGTGTGGCCGCTGGCTCGGTCAGCTCGGTGTCACTGTCCTGAGAGCAGATGCACCCACACTCACATACAGCTGCTGTTTGTACTGAGGGGCGCTGATGGAGGCGCTGCCTCACAATGTTACACCGGTTAAAACAGAGGCACTCGGGTCACAGAGATTCTCTCTCTATCTTTCCTTTCTATCCTATCTAACTTTCTCTCTTTGTCTCTCTTTATTTTTCTTGTGTTTGTTTTGTCTCTTTTCCTCTGTTTATCTCTATCTCTGTTTTTAACTATTTCTGTCTCTCATTTTCTTTTCGGTTATACTCCTGCTGTTTCTCTCTCTCTTTTTTTTCTCTCTCTCTCACTCTCTTTCTTTTTCTAGTGTTTATTTTTCCTATTTTTCTCTGTCTCTCTCTGCTCTATCTATCTCTCTACTTTCTCTTTCTCTCTCTCTCACTTTTTCTTTCCTACTCCTGCTGTCTCTCTCTCTCATTTTTTTTGTCTTTTTCCTGTGTCTCTCTTTTACTGCCTATCTCCTCTCTTATCATCTCTCTGTCTCTCTCACTCTGTATTTATCTCTTCTTTGTCACTCTAGTGTTCATTCTACACGCTTACTGTGGCCTCTAATGATGTGTTCCAGGTGTTTGTGTGTGTGTGTGTGTGTATGTGTGTGTGTGTGTGTGTGTGTGTGTGTGTGTGTGTGTATTTAAAACTGTTGAACAGCTGGTGTTGAGTCAGTCAGCTGCTCTTTTGCAGTGTTCAGGTGTTGACAAACAGGAGAATTTGGCAGCTGTGTCGGTCTTCTCATGTGGGTGCTGCAGGCCCCGTTAAACACACACACACACACACACACACACACACACACACACACACACACACACACTTCACTCGTCCCTCTTCCTGACAGGCCTGAATTAGAGACAGTGACACAGGCCTTGAGGTAATGGCTTTTGCCCCCTATAAAGAAGCCTGCCCAATTTTTAGGACCCCACTCATGATGTAATGTTTCAGTGACTGTAATGCCTGGTTTTCCTGGTAATCAGGTCCGTCTGATGTTCGCAGATATATGGATGAGACTGGATGGAGTAAATTCAGCTTCACTTCAAGCTTATTAGATCAAGATTCCTTGAGAAAAATGACTCTCCTCAAAACTGTGACAGTGATTGAAAGCTTTTGACTTATTATGAGTTATTATTGTTGTTTAATGCTCTGTTTAAATTTGACATAAATACTAGTGATGCACTGAAATGAAAATGTTTGGGCAAAACTTAAATTCAGAAACTTCTAAACACAGAAACCAAAAAAAAAAAAAAAACCAAAAAACAGAAAAAACTGACAATAAATAAAAACACAGAACCCGATTATATAAATTCTATACACTTTGTACTCACTATTTATTAGGAAAGCAGTGAAGTATTAGCAGCAGAATACTAAAGGTGCTATTTTGTTTATAATAGGAATCACATTGCATCCTTTTTATCCTTTTTTGACAAGTTTGAGTCCACACAAAACATTAGTACTTCAGTGAAAACATGACAAATGCATACAGTAACCAGATAGATACAACAATAGCTTGATCAAAATTGAACATTTAGCATCTGCATTATTATCCACTTATTAATAATTCATATCAATTTTTTTTCATTTTTTGATTGATATAGGCTTTCCATCGTTAACAAAGAGCTAAATGTATTTTGGAGTAAATATCCCATTAAATGCCAGAGTCTGTGTTGTGTTGTTGCACGATTTTTATCCATTGTTGTGCTCTGTTTTAGCTGAGGTTGCCAGTGTGAAATCATTGTCAGTCATAGCACTGTGGTTTTAGCACTGTGTGACCTCTATCAGACAGAAGGCTTGGCGTTAGGGGCTTTCAGATGATGGGCTGGTGCTGGAATGTCACCTACCTTTTCCATGATTGACAACTTCTGTCCCAACCCCAGGGCCCATCTGTCTCAGGAAATGTCAACAAGTTCTTGAATTATTAAAAGGTGGACATGGGCTTGCCGGCACACTCTTATTAAAGACAAGAGTCGATGTAAAATTCATGAACGAGGAGATGCTGCGCTCTCAGGAGAGACTGACAGTGAGAGGAGACAAGTGATGCCAAGCTGTTGGCTGGTTTGCAGCGACACTGAAGAAACAGCAGTTATAGTCTTTTAAAAAACATTTTTACCAAATTTTCTCCTTTGTGTAGTCATCCCCCATGACACAATGTTAAAATCCGTCAGAGTGATGGCTAGCATGAGCTTCCTCTGAGGCATGTGAAGCCCCACTGCATAATTTCGAAGTGCTGCTAAGACAATGTCACTGGAGAATTGCCCAGACAGATAGAATGCGCTTGGAGGAGAATGCTAAACGCCAATTCTGTCATGTTTGACAGACGCCCACACTGCCTCAGTTGAAGATAGATTTGGGTTAAAGTATTAAAATGTTTTATGTAATAGCACTTACACTTACTTAAATTAATTGCAGTGCAAGTATGCAGGAAAGTAACGTGTCAGTTATTTACTAATTTGGAGTGTCTAAGATATACACTATATGGACAAAAGTATTGGGACGCCTGATCATCACGCCAACAGGGACTTCAATGACTTTACATTCAAATACATAGACTTTAATATGGAGTTGTGACCCTTTGCAGCTATTACAGCTTCCACTCTTCTTGGAAGGCTTTCCACAATATTGTGGAGTTTCTGTGGGAATTTGTACCCATTCATTCTGTAGAGCATTTATGAGGTCAGACACTGATGTTGGACAGGAAGGCCTGGCTCACAATCGCCGTTCCAGTTCATCCCAAAGGTGTTGGATGGCGTTCCACACTGAACTCATCCAGCCATGTCTTTATGGAACTCGCTTTGTGCACTGGGGCACAGTCATGCTGGAATAGAAAAGGTTCTTCCCCAATCTGTGTCCACAAAGTTGGAAGTGTGGCGTTGTCCAAAATGTCTTGGAATACTGAAGCATTTAGTTTCCCCTTAACTAGAAGTAAGGAGCCTAGCCCAAACCCTGAAAAACAGGTGTATCCCAATACTTTTGTCCACGCTATCTTGAAACCAGAATCTTGTCCAAGCTTTTAGGTGTAAGAGTATGTCATGCCATGACAGAAGGCAAAAACTGTAGCAAATGTATTTGAGATTCCTTGACATCATAACACAAATCAAGTGTGTGTTGAATTGCCTGTCCTGATTGATGGAGGACAAGCTTCCATTACTTAGTCACATTAGTCACATTAGGCTCATACCTCCAGTACAGAAGAAGCAAACTTCAGACACCAACCCTATCTCAGCAGACTGCCTATATTTAGGGTGAGGAGGGACAACCATAGAGGTTAGATTCGCAGAACTATTGCTTTAGTGTTTTTTTAACTAACTGGGGACTTAGTAGAGATGGATCTTTTACCTTTTCTGTATACAAAGCTGTTTTGTATGTGTTTTCCATTGGGCAGATGCCTAAAATAATAGAGAAAGGAATCTTTTTTACCTTCTTTTCTTTTCATTCTTCCTCAGACATTTCTGTTAAGTAGATGACTTCTGCAAACAGATGTTTTGCGCACCTGGAATCTGTGTTCCAACCTCATATCTTTTCAGCTGCTACTTCTTTGTCTCGGTCCGTGTCTACCTCCTGCGCCTGGCAACACTCCCAGACTCAGAATTAAGTGTTCTCCATGCCTCATGCACACACTTAGCCAAAATGTGCAGCAGCATGTAGAAAAATGAGTGTGTGTTTGTGAGAGCGAATGAAAGGACTGACTGCCAGAAAAAGTCTGTTTCAGAAAGTGGGTTAATTGGTGTCAGGAGTGAAGGACACAGCCTGGGATAGAGAACACCAGTGCCATACAGTTCAGTTCTGTGTAGCTTTGTGTAGTCAGGCTTGAGGAAAACAAAGATAATGCCTGAATTAAGTGTGGGCGGTGGAATTAAATGTAGGTAATTAATAGTCTTTTTGGGGCAGCTGGGAGCGTAGTGGTTAGGGCGTTCGCCCTGCCATCGGGAAGTCGTGGGTTCGATTCCCAAGACTGCTAAGCACCTCTGAGGTACCCTGAGCAAGGTACTGTCCCCACACACTGCTCCCTGGGCGCTGTGTTCCTGGCTGCCCGCTGCTTCGCTTGGTGAGTGGATTAAATGCAGAGGAAGAGTTTCGTGCTGCTCACACTGTGTGCTGTGGCGTTTTCACGTACGACAGAACGGTCACTTTCACTTTATTTATTTAGTGTCCAAAAAGTGGTCCAAAGGAAGGACAACCAGTGAACCGGCAACAGGTTCATGGGCACCCAAGACTAATTGATGCATGTAGAGGTTGAAAACTGGCCCACAGGAGAGCTGCTGTAGCACTAATTATTGATAACATTAATGCTAGCTATGATAGAAAGGTGTCAGAACACAGTGTGTCGCAGCTGCACACCGGTCAGAGTACCCATGCTGACTCCTGTCCAAAAAGAACCTACAAAGGGCATGTTAGGATCAAAACTGGACCATGGAGCAATGGAAGAAGGTGGCCTAGTCTGACTAATCACATTTTCTTTAACATCAACATCAATTGCTTACCTAAGGAAGAGATGGCACCAGGGTGCTTTATGGGAAGAAGGCGCTATGATGCTCCAAGCGAATGTTCTGACTTAGAGGGTCTGCTGCTTGGTGCTAGATACCACTGCACACCTTCAGAGGTCTTGTGGAGTCCATGCCGTGATAGGTCAGAGCTGTTTGGTTGCTCAAGGGGACTTACAGAAGATTAGACAGGTGATTTTAATGTCATGCCCTATCAGTGTAAATGTGCCTCAAGCATAGCATCGAACCTTCTCAGTTCAGATTGAGTAATATAACACACATAAGACAATATAATACAAAAGAGACAAGTCTTTTTAGAGTGTTCAGTGGAGAATGGAGAAAGCACTGTTGAAGAAAGCACAGCTAATGGGCCTAATGTTCTCTCCCTTAACATCTGCCAGCTATTACTCCAACCACTCCAGCCTCCTTTGCGACTAGAGCAAACATGCAGAGGAAGAGAGAGAGAGAGAGAGAGACAGAGAGAGAGAGAGAGAGGGAGGGAAAGAGAGAGAGGGGATGGAAAAGGAGTGCAGACACAGAGAAAGAAAATGGTAAGGCAGAACAGAATAACAGAATATGAGACTGCTAAAGCTACTAAATGAATTAGCAGGGATAAAGGAGATGATGTCTGAAGAATTCCAGACAAGAGCTTTCTTTCGTGTCTCCCAGAAATCTCCAGTTTTACACTGTGAGACAAGACCAGGGTCTTTGGTCCACCTGTTCTTTCTCCAGGTTTACACTGCCGATTCATTTCTGTATCTCTCCAGCTCTTCTACTTTGTTTTGAGACACTGGGGTCTTTCACCTATTCTTCTTCGTCTCCTCCATTGTCTCATTCAGTCGGAAAGCTTATTGCAGATTCGGTCCAGTGAGACTGGGTTATACTGCAATAATAATAATAACCATTATTAGGTCTTATTGTAAAGGACGTTCCGTTCACACCGGCTAAAAAGAAAAAATGCATGAGGAGAACGCTTGGGTGAGGAATAGACTCTTTGTGCTATTGTGCTTCCAACAATGAATGAATATTCATGTTTCTATTGTGGTCAGAGCGACTGTTTCTCCGCTGATATGAGAAGCTCAGGCTCTTTAAGCCTAATGGACTAAGCATTAAATTTACTGCTGTTGCTTGAAAAAATACAAGCATCCATGGCCTAAAATATACATTCACTGCAGCAGAACAGCTGTAACATCACAGATGTTGGACTGTTCACACAGTCCATACATGGAATCTAACTTTCACAAACAGACTTTTAACTCATGACAGTTATGAAGTCACAACTACAAAAACATGTACATAATACAGCCTTCATCCTGATGTTTCAGACATCCGAAAGAAGTGACTGAAGGTTAGGTTTATCCAACATGCGTAGAGATTTCTGTATGTTTTTCCAGGCTGTTTTTTTTGAAAGATAAAGGGCAGCCAAGAAGAAAATGAAAATGAATCATGACTACTTAGGATACATAAATGGACACAAATGTAAATGCCTGTGAAAAAATAAAATAAGAAAATAGAAAACGCAAATATAGAAAATATAAAAATATATGTGGGCCCTTCAAAAGATGTGCCTTGCCAAGGTGGTTCGAATTTCAAGGGTTACTTGTGTGCATATGTGTGTGCGTGTGTGTGTGTGTGTGTGTGTGTGTGTGTGTGTGTGAGATTTCTGAGCCTTTTCTGTGTTAGGCTAATCTGAAACATGTGTGTGCAGTTGAGCTTATCTCCATGAGCAACAAACAAGAGACTTCATGATTGAGGCCCTATTTATGCTGTTCTCAAACCCAGCTCTTATGAGAAACACAGAATCAGACCTGAAAGAATAGGAAGAAAAAGTAGACACTTTTTTCAGGCATCAAGTCAAGGAGGTTAATTGTCATTTTACTGTAGACACAGCACACAGTGAAATGAAACAATGCTCCTCCGGGACCGTGGTGCAGCATAAAACAACACAAGACTACACAAGTGAGGACAGGACTGCGGAGAAAAAAGAACATACAGAAACAGTAGTGAGAGTGAATACAGTAATAAGTCAGGTACTGTATTATAGCAGCAAGTTTAATGTGTAAACAATAACAATAAGTTTAATAAGGTAAACAATAGCAATAGTAAATTACCATGCACAGATGTATTGTCAGTGACATCATAAAAATACCAACCTAACAGTGTATAAATAAGTGAAAAGGATGGTGATAGTTTGTTTGAGGAGCAGTTTGTAGTAAGTTTAGATAGAGAAGGATAGAGAAGCCGTTCAGTTTGGGGGGGGGGTGTTTGTGGTACAGTCCTGATTTAGCTCTGGCTTAGAAGTCTGGGGGAAGGAACTGAATGGAGGATGGTGAAGAATGTGGGTGTGGGGGGTGAGTGGGGTCATCCTGGTGCTGGTGGCTTTGCGGATGCAGCCAGTGGTGTAAATGTCTGTGACAGAGGGGATGGAGACCCTGATGATCATCTCAGCTCTCCTCACTAACTCCTGTAGGATCTTGTGGTCTGAGGCATTTCAATTTCCACACCAGGCTGTGATGCAGGTGCTCAAGTTGCTTCTTATAGTTTCTCTGTAGAATGGGGTGAAGATAGGGGGCTCACCTCTAGGAAGCAGAGACATTGCTGGGTTTTTTCTTACAATGAAGCTTTTGTTTAGGGTCCCTGTGAGGTTCCCTATGATGCGAACAGCAAGAAACGTTGTCATTTTAATCCGTAAATGGCACTTGTGCCTTCCTTTACTTGTTAGCAGCCCTATAGAGAGTTCTGTAAATCGTATACTGTTTTGCTTACAAATTTCTTTCATCTCAGATCTCAAGCAGGCAGGTATCCATTTTAAATTAATGATCTAAATGCTTCATGTGAAAGGAAGGTAGGTAGTCGTTATTGGTGCGTATTTCATGTTCCTGAATTGTATTTGCTGTGAGGGAGTGTCTCAGTTATATTCTTCAGCGGTTTCTGGCCTGTGGTCTTCTCTTTAAGTCTCTTATCCTGTCCCTGTAGGCCAGTGCCAGCTGTCCTAATACAGGCCTGTCACGTCCTGGGTCACTGGGTCTGTGGACAGTGTGCACTGACCCTGTGTGTGGTGGTGGGGGTGTTCCACAGCTGCAACAGCTGATTGGTGTAGTAAATCAGACTCGCACACGTTCAGTGAAAATCAGCAACTTCTTCAGATCACACACACACACACACACACACACACACACACACACACACCGAACATCCTTCCACAGCCCCTTACACTCAGTTGACCTGGCTAGGAATGTGAGGAATGCACTGTCTGCTCTCTTATTCTGGGTCAGGGCTCACTCTGTGTGTGTGTGTCTGTGTGTGTGTATGTGTATGTGCGTGATACCTCGTCAGTGCAGGAGACTACAGCCCCTCTTTTCACATCAAAAAATTATTCCATTGAGGTTAAAATAAAAAATGTGGGGTTTTTTTTGTGT